>JAASFS010000840.1:0-11470 GCA_023333865.1 Globisporangium perplexum | reverse complement strand
CTGGCGGCGATCCGGACGACACCATCAGCGGCGACTCGAACCAGTCGGTGGAAGTCGTCGAGCTGAAGGCAGAGACGCCAGAGAAGCGCGAGAGCGAGTGGGAACTGGTGTGAGCCGTCGGCGGACGACCCGGGAGCTCGATGCGTCTGTGCGTCTCAGATCTAAGTACTCGTCCGTTTACGTTGTTAGAGGCGATGTGAGGTCAGTGCGCATGGGGAAGGAGGGGTGAGGAACCTGCCGTCGGGTCGTCGGGTGCTGCTCGTGCTGCGTCGTCGTCGCACCCCATCAGTTCTCCTGCTTGACGAGGTGCGCGATCGGGTTCGCGGCCGGAGCGTCCGCGTCCTTGTTCAGGAACGCCATGAGATCGTGCAGCATGGTCTCCTCGGGCGACGAGCCCTCGCTCAGGCCGCCGTACTCCTCCGGGATGTTCTCGAGCGGGATGCGCTCCTTGAGCGCCTCGAGGATGTTCTTCTTCCCGCGCACCATCACCACCTTCTCGCGCGTCACCTCGTCGATCATGTTCTTCACAACGTTCCAGATCACGTTGAACCACGACGGGATGTTGATCACAATGATGTACGCGCAGCGCTCCGGGTAGTGCTTGCCCGACACGGCGGCGGCCTTCTTCACGTACTCGACGGCCTCGCCGCGGAAGTCCGAGATGCCGATGCCCTCGACATCAACGACCGAGATGCACTTCTTGTTGTCGTCCGGCTCGATCACCTGCCAGAGGAACTCCGTCACCATGATGTAGTTGTGCATGAGGTCGTCGAGGTTCAGCCCCGCGCCTTTGAGCGCCTTGAGGTTGATCTTCCCGGGCTTCTCGTAGTACACCGGCTCGCCGTTCTTGCCGCGCTTGTGGTAGTAGTGCGGGTAGTTCTCCTTGATCGTCTTGAACGCCGGGCTCGGCACGAACAGGATCTGGCCCAGCTTCTCCTCGCGGCGCCACGCCACCGTCTCGTGGTACCGCGCGAGCCCCTTCGCTTCGTCGCCCTTCTCGGCGAGCAGGAAGCGCTTCGGCAGACCGCTCGAGCTCGCGACGACCGCCGTAGAGGAAGCCGCCGCGCTGACGCTGGTGGTGCTGCTACTACTGCTGCTGATCGCAGCAGTGGCAACCTTGCTGACGCTAGCCGATCCGCTAGGAAGCGTCGACGGCGTGAAGCGGTACTCCGTCACGATCAGCTTGAGCGTCGCGGTCGAGGGCACATCGACGCTGTCGGCGCGCGCCTGCTCCACGCTCGGCGGCTCGAAGAACGACGAGAACGGGTGCTCGACCTTCACGGCGACGTAGAACGCCGGGAACGCCACGAGCACGAGCACAACGAGCTCGCGCTGGAGCCCGTCCTCCATCACGCTCAGCGAGCTCCAGAGGAAGTGCGTCACCGCCGCGTACAGCAGCGCGAAGACCGGTACGGGCACGAGCCGCAGCACGTCGACGACCTTGTAGAAGATCGAGATCTTGGGGAGCGCGCCGTCGGCGCCGCGGCGGCTGCTTCCGATGACAGCGCTGCGCGTCGACGACGTCGATGCCGACGAGGCCGCAGTGGCAGTGGCGGCGGCGCCGGCGATCTTCCCGATCGCTCGCTTCGGTGCGACGCCCACGAGCTTGAGCACGAGCTCGCCCGGCCCGTTGCGCAGCGGCAGCACGAAGACCGATTCCTTCTCCGGCGCGTCGTCGCCGTCCGCGACCGCGTGCGCCAGCAGCTTCTCGCGCAGCAGCGCGCCGGGCAGCAGCGCCGTCGCGTGACTCGAGAGCGTAAAGAGGATCTCAGCCGGCGGGGCGGCGCCGCTCGCCTCGAGCAGTGCGAGCGGCAGCGCGATCTTTTGGCCGTAGTTGTACGCCGTGATGAGCTTGTTGAGCATCGCGATCTGCTCGACGCGCGGCCGCGCCGGGCACACGGTGAACGCGAGCCCGACGCCCTTGCCGTCGCAGCAGATGTAGCCGCCGGCGATGCGACTCGTGGGCTTCTTGAAGTTGCTCAGGCGCTTGTTGAACATCTGCGAGTGCCGGTTCGACTCGACCACCACGACCGCCACGCGCTGGTCGCCGTAGCGCAGCGGCTGCGCCTGCGCGTCGTCCGCGGGCTCGGCGGCCGAGAGCAGCGCGGGCGCCGACATGGTCTTGTCTTTGTCCTTGTCCTTCGCGCTACTGCTGCTAATGGCGCTGTTGCTGCTGAGCGCGGCGCCTGTCGCGCGGCGGAACGCCACGTACATCTCGCCCGGGATGTTGCGTGGCCGCGGCCCCACGTAGCCCGTGATGCCGCCGGTCTTGTTGTTCCAGACCATGCCGTGCTGGTTCACAAGCACGACCGTGTGGCCGTAGAGCACGGGGTCGCCCGGCGCGCGCTGCTCGCTCGGGTCCAGCACGAGGTACTCGTCCTCGTTGAAGAGGTGCGCGAGCTTGTCGCCGAGCGGCGGCACGCAGCTCAGGATGCCGTGGCGCCCGTTCTTCTCGTAGTAGCCGATGCCCAGCAGGTTACTGCTGCTGCTGCCGTTACCGTCGCTGCTCGCGTCGCTCGCGTACGCGGAGGTCGTCGCGAGGCGGATGCGGTGGCCGTAGCGCACGCCGAGCGCCGCCGCGTCACCCATAGTGAAGAAAGCGAGGGAGGGAGCCAAGCGCAGATCGCGAACTGAACACGAATTTATCGAAGAGAGAGTTTATAACAAGCGAGCGCGATATTTAACAGCTGGTCGCTGGCTGTTCACTGCACGAACGAGCGCACATCGACAACAACGAACACCATCGACGACATCCAGGGCCACGAGCGACGACGACATTGACGACGACAGACAATGCACCGGCATCCAAAGGTGCAACCCAGCGAGCCAAACGGCTGGGAACTGACGCTGGACGCGAGAACCAGAGAGAACTGGAGTGCGGGTTGCGCGCTGGTGAGCACGCGAACAGGACTTTGGCGGTGGGCGACACATCCGATCCAAGAGCCGCTGTCCTGAGCGCGATGCGAGTTGTTGATGAGAAAGCTGCTTCGTGTCGCCTTGTTGGGACACCAGGCTCATGAGTGAGGACAACAGCAGCATAATCACTCGAGTGCGCACCATAACGCGACTTTGACAGATGCACGCATGAAGGCGCACATGGTGCGTGCGTTCGCGCGCGGACGTGATGGAGGCGGGGTGCATGCTGCTCGGTCAGCACCGGAGACCGCTGTCGTTCGGAGCTCTCACTGCAATGGCAAAGCACGACACACTACCATTCATACACAGGATTATCACGATAATACACAGGCAAATTCATGACTGCACACTGTAGAATCTATACCGATAGTATCAAACTGAGTTTCTACTCATTTAACCTCGTGAAACGGGTACCTCATTTTGGCGGGAATATTTTTTGAATCCACAGCGCATGAACATGACGACCTCGTCCGGGTCGGCGTCCGGATCGGCGGAGGCGTCGGCGACCAAGCGCTCGCAGCCGTCACCGCCCCCTTCTCCACGGGCGCGGAAACTCCCGCGGGTCGACGACGCGCACACAGCAGCAGACCATCACTCCGCGCCGCCGCCGCCGTCGAGCACCGCGCTGCTGCTCCAAACCCTCACGCCGTCCGCCGCGTCGCTCTGCTCCTGGCGCCTTCCGCCGACGCAGCCGCTCGCCGCCAGTGAGCAGTTCCTCAACGAGCAGTTGGTGCACGTCGCCGGCGCCGCGGCGCTCGAGCGTTGCTCGGTGATGCGTCGACTCGGACTGCTGACCACCGACGCCGGAGACGTCGACAGCGCCGGAGCTGCTGCTGACCACGAAGACGCTGTATGCCAGCTCCGGCTCGTGGAGGGCGTGTGGGCGGCCGTGAGCCGGCAGGTCGCGTACACGGCGGCGGGCAAGCAGAAGCTGCAGACGGAGAAGGACACGGCGGAGCGCAGCGTGCGCGACGCGATGGACCTCGTGAGCCTGCTGCTGTTCCTGCGCGACCAGGAGGTCGTGCGCCAGGGCGAGCTGGGCGACCGCATCCGCGAGCTCGAGACGAGCCTCCAGCGCAAGGCTCACCAGGTGCAGGCGCTGGCCGCCGAGCTGGAGGCGAGCCGCCAGAGCCTCGCGCAGCAGGAGGGGCTCGTGCGCGCCAAGGAGCTCGCGTTCGCGACCGAGCGCCGCGTGGCGCAGACGGAGAAGCGAGCGCTCGAGGTGCTCGTCTCGCGGCTGCAGGGCGTCGAGACGGCGTTCAAGGCGCAGCTGCGGCGCAAGGACGCCGAGTACGAGCGGCTGCGCAAGAACCTGCAGGACGCGGTCACGCGGAGCAGCAAGGAGCAGCGGGTGCGTGCAGGTCGGATGCTTGGAACTGCATGCGCTGTGCTTCGCGCTGAGTGCGCGTGGCGTGTGACGGGTGGCGACAGGGCATCACGGTCGGTAAACCGCTCAACGGGGTGACGGAGCGCAGGCGGACGGCGCAGCTCGCGCAGTCGCATGAGAGCCACCTGACGCGGCAGATCATGGAGACTCTCGAGCGCAAGAAGGCGGAACTGCTCTTTGAGAACGACGCGCTGGCGAGCAGCTACGACGCGCTGCAGCGGCAGCTGGAGCTACTGACCTCGCAGTACAGGAAGGCGGCGCAGCTCTTCCTCGCAAAGTGCGTTCCACGCGAGTGGCGGTGGCGACACATGCGGTCGGCTCTTACGAAGCTGTTCACTGATTGCCATACTCCAGGAGAGCGCCGGACGGCCAGTCGGAGGAGCTCCGCGAGCTCACCAGCGTCCCGCTGGACGACTTCGCGCCGACTGCGTTCCAGATGCCGTCCAAGCAGCAGCTGCCGCAGTTCCTCTCCCAGTCCATGGACGTGCTGCAGAGCAAGCTCGGGCAGTTCGAGGTCGCGATGCGCGCGGATCTGGAGCGGAGCTCGCTGGACGCCCGCGACGAAGCCGTCCTGGTGCTTCAGCGGAAGCTTGCCGAGGCGCAGGAGCTCATCACGGAGCAAGACCAGCTGCTCCAGGCGTCGCTGATCAACCAGCCTGTTGGAGCGATGGTAGCGCACAGCGGTGACAGCAACAGAAGGTATCCGCGACAAGCGAGTGGCACCAGGGGATCCGAAGTCAGCTGTGTCGTGGATGCCGTGCGACTCGAGGAGTTCGCTGAAGATCTG
This sequence comes from Globisporangium perplexum, assembly GCA_023333865.1. Classification (NCBI taxonomy): domain Eukaryota; phylum Oomycota; class Peronosporomycetes; order Pythiales; family Pythiaceae; genus Globisporangium; species Globisporangium perplexum. The sequence continues at coordinate 6,380 of JAASFS010000840.1, read as the reverse complement.
GCGCTGCAGAAGCGCGAGCTGGATCGGAAGCAGAAGAACGTTGACGCGGAGAGAGAGCTCCTGCGCGAGCAAGCGACGAAGTTGGACCAGGATCGACTGGAGTTCGAAGTACGGGGATACCGGTTCTCTTGGATGAGACCTCTCGTTCTGACGTCGCGTTCTGTCTGCTGCTACAGATCGAGAAGCAGGAGATCGTCTTCACCCGACTACGAACGAACTCGGACGATGTCGCCGTTGTGCATCCGAGTGGTCGATCGCAACCAGCAACACATCGACGAGCAACACTGCGGCAAGTAGACAGGGACGTCGACGTGATGGACTCTCCATTGCGCGTTCCCGTCCCAGGTGCGAGCTGTCGTGTGGTGAAAGTCGTGTTTGGAGGGTTGCTAACTCACGTGGCGGTGCTGGCGCTTGCGTCCCCTAGCATCACCCAAGACTGCCGCGCTGCTTCGCAAGATGGGGATCGTTCCTTTCGACGACGAACTCGAGGTTCCCTGAGCTGCCAGGAGAGCTGCAGAAGTTGTTCAATAGAGAAGATGAAGGTCGAACTCACGCACACACACACGCGCACACACACGCTCGTCTCGTTAGACTCCATGCGACGCCGCACTCCCACTACGGGACGATGTCGTTCCACCGCCCGATGTCTTACTTGTGCAGCCCTAACTCGTCCACAATGCCGCCACTCGCGTCAAAGAACACGCACGCCATGATCGGGTTCGTGGAGTCATCCCTGAGGCAGTACGAGACGCCGTACCCAGGGATATCCACCAGGGTCCGCTTCTGCTCGTGTCCGAGGTCGGACTCCTGGCGGACGTTCCTCTCGAACGGTGTGTTCCTCGCACCCCCGGAGACTTGCGCTTCATGCTGGTGCCCAACCATTCGCCAGTAGCGACCGTCGCGGTACCAGCCGTGAAGGAAGCCGCGAGCGACTTCGTGGTCGTCTCCATACCCGAGATCGTCGATCGGGAGCTTCGGTGATCTGCAAGCGGGTACAGACGCATGAGCGCGATGGGGAACTCGCGTCCTGGTCCTGGGATCTCGCGCATCGCCTGCAGATCCACCATGAGGCAGTCACCTCTCTCGAGCACTTGGTGCGTGCTGTCGCACTGCACCTAGACATCATACTTGGAGCGGAACTCAGGGAACGCGGCGAACTCTGGGAGTGCTTCCCCAGTCCAGACGACGTTCGTGTCTCCGTGAGCGCCGGCATTGATCGCGTACATCTGCTCCTTGCCACTCTTGTCGAGCGCCGCGTTCGGCTTCATGCACACGAAGACTCCGTGGAGAGTGGCGTAGAAGAAGTCATTCACCCGCAGCCCAGCTCCAACAGTACACAGGACCACCGAACTTGCAGACCTCGAAGCGTCCGGTTGGCACGCCGACTTCCTCCAGCGTACCGTAGCTGGTGACGCACCCGTCGTCCTTCATGTAGAGCACAGCCGAGTGCGGTGAGACGACGTCGTCGGAAGACGCCGCCGCCAAGAACACCTCGAGCTCTATGCCCTCGACGAAGTCCTCATCCCCGAGGAACATCCACGCCGCCTCGTCTCGGTAGCACCTGCCGTCCTTGCAGAACGCGGAACTTGGAGAGCAGGGTGTCGCGAGTCACATCGTCTTGGGTGCCAGCGGCTGCGCAGCGGTACAGTCTCTTCCCGTCGATGTCGTACACGATGTACAGGCGCTCCAACGGGAACACGCTCTCGTCGAAACTGATCTCGCGGTAGACATACTGAGAGGAGCTGTCGAAGCCCCACGACGCGTGCGCCAGCGCCATCCCGAGTGTTCTGTGCGTGGGTGCTGCGAAGCAAGTACTGGAGTGAGCCGACGAGAGTCTGAGGCTGCGTTGGTGCGTTGATCAGTTCCTGTTCGACTACACATCAATCCCCATCTATCACGTCAACCACATCCATCCATCAAACCCGTTGACGGGTCTCGATCGGCGCGCCTAGATCCACACAATGCAGCGCTGGGTCCGCGTCGCGGCGAACTGGAAGATCCTTGACGCCATGAAGCTGTCGAGTCCGCCGAGAGCGTTTGGGCCGTGCACGACGCTCAGGAACGCCAGCTTCTGAGGCAGCGGGAGGCTGTCGGAACGAGCAGGTGGCAGGGTCTCGCCGTGGAACTGGTCTTGGATTCGCCGACGCTCGTCCATCTCCGCGCTGTCACCGCCTTGGGCTCGGTACGGTCCCTTCAGAGCGATGTACTGCAGCGTCTTGTTCACGGTCAGCAGCTCGCGGATCACAGCGAAGGTGCCAACGTCTGCGAAGTAGTTGACGAACCGAAGCTCCCGCAGCGCTGGGACTGTCCCGACGAGATCGGGACTCAAGTACCGAGCGAGCGCAGCCGATCCGGCGTGCTGGAAGTTGTTGTGCTCGAGTCGGAGCGTGTGCAGCGTGTTGCTCAAGCCACTGCTCTCGAGCGCGTCGGTGAGCTCGTCGATCGCGATGTTGCCCAAGCCGTTGTGGCTGAGGTCGAAGTGCCGGAGGTTCGGGCAGTGGCGCACCACCGTCGAGATGACGGTGTTGCTGTCTTCCGCTTGCGTGACCCCCCAAAGCAGCCTGAGCGAGGTCAGCGCGTGTCCGGCGGCCTCGAAGAACGACGTGATCGCCGCGAGGTTCTCCGAACGAGCTTGGAAGTTGACGAACGCCAGCTCGATGTCTCGGTCTGGACTGGTGTCGAGGGGCTCGCGCTCGGTACTCAGGATCTGTGCGGTGTCGACCCACGCGAGTCCGGCGCCAGGAACCACCACACACGCTCGGTCGTGGTCGCGAACGAGCATCTCCAGCTCACTCTCGCGCTCGAGGGTCTGAAGCGCCTTGGACGAGCTGCTGGCGCTCGCGTACAAGTGCGCGCCAACCGGGAGCTTGCAGAACCGGGTCTCCTGGTCGCCGCTCGCGTCCGCGTCTTGGTGCTCGCCAGCGCTGTCACCGAACGCGAGCCACCGCGCAGGATCCCGCAGACACTCGGTGAACGCCTCCACCGCCTCCGTCTCGAAGCCGACGTACGAGAACTCGATACGGTAGCTCTGCCTCGGGCTCGTTCGGAGTCGCCTCGGACGGGGGTGGAAGAGCCCGAACGCGAGCCAGCACCAGAACTGCCAGCGGCCAGCGGCTGAGCAGTGCTGCAACGCGCCGAGCGAGACGCGGATGCAGACCGACGGCACCGAGCAGCCGCTGCGCAGAGCGGAGAAGAGTGGTGCGATGACGTGCTCGTTGATATCGAGCGTTACGTGCTTGAGTCTGTTGCTCTGTGGCGTCACTGACGGCAGGCGAACAACAGCAGTCGTAGCGATGTCCACTCGCCCTTCGCGCGCCTTGACGATCTGCGCCTTGAGACTCCCGGACGGGTAGTCGGCGAAGGACTCGAGCTTCAGGTGCTCGATAGCGTACGTGCCGTCGCGCACCTTCTCGGCAATGCGCGCGATGATGCTCAGGTGCGCCGGTGTGAGCGAGTTGTAGGCGAGCGAGATGCTCGCGACCGCGTACGGCCGCGCGGCGCACGCGAAGATTTCGTCCAGCGCCGCTTCGACGTGCTGCAGAAGCTTGAGCGTCGCGCGGCGTCCGGGGAACTCGAGGCCGATCTTCACGTCTGCTGGCGCGTCCATTGCCTGCGTGAGGAACTGCGTAGCGGCAGCGATGGCAGCGGTGTTGGCGCCGCCGTCCTTCTGCCGCTTGGGTCGCTGCGGCGGTTCGAGCGGCACGACGAGCGTGAGCTCCGGGAAGCGCGCGTCCGCCGCCATCCAGAGCCAGCTCTCGACCCCGAAGTGCCAGCTCCTGACCTGGTGCATCTCGGAGAGCACGCGCGCCCATAAAGTGGCGCGCAGCTCCGGCACCGCGCGAAGTCGCTCCGAGAGCGCGAGGGTGACTCGCAGCGCTTTCAGGCGCTCGGCCGGGTGGTCGCGCAGCGTGAAGCAGAGCGGTCGCGGCCGCGCGAGTGACGTGCCCACCGTGCCGTCGTCGAAGTAGAGCGCGTACTGCAGCGCACGGGTGGTCACCGCGTCGCCCAGCAGCCTCTCGAGCGCCACGCGCAGCTCGTTCTCGCGCTCATCAGTGGACATGTGTGACGACTGACAAATGGTTGGTAGTGATACAGTCGTAGTATACTTTGACGCCTTACAACACACGTCACATAATCGTCCACCTTCAGAAGTCGTCAAAGGCGGCGAGCGGGTCCGCGGCGTAGAAGCCGCAGGCGTGTGGGTCCACAGCTCCCGCCGCCGCCCGCAGGCGCTTCTGCTGCTGGTCGGCGTCGAGCGCCGCCGTGCGGCTGAGCGCGAGCGACACGACGGGTTCGCGCGTGAAGCCGTCGTCGAAGTTCTGCGTACAATCGCAGCCGGCGCACGCCGGCACGATGGGCGGCGTGACCTGGCGCTGCAGCACGTCCGCCCAGTCGAGCGGCTGGAAGAACGCGTGGCGCATCGCCTGCGCAGCCGTCAGTCGCGCGCGCGCGTCCACGCAGAGCAGCCCCTCGAGCAGCGCGCGCGCCGACGCCGAGAGCTCAGGCGGGTACCACACGTCGCCCTGCCGGATGCGCTCGAAGAGCCGCGGGAGGCTGCTGCCGAGCTGGAACGGCGGCGCGCCAGTGAGCAGCTCGTAGCAGAAGCAGCCGAAGGACCACATGTCCGTCTCGACGCCGTGGCCGTCCTTGGCCACCATCTCGGGCGAGAGGTACTCGGGCGAGCCGCAGAACGAGTACGTGCGCGCGCCGGGTGCCATGTCCTGCTTGGCGAAGCCGAAGTCCGCGAGCTTGACGTGGCCCTCGGCGTCCAGCAGCACGTTCTCGGGCTTGAGGTCGCGGTACACGATGCCGCGCGAGTGGAGCTCGCCGAGCGCCGCGAGCACCTCGGCGGCGTAGAAGCGCGTGGCGCGCTCGTCGAACTTCTGCTGCGTCTGCTGCTGCAGGTGGTAGAAGAGCTCGCCGCCCTGGCAGTACTCGAGCACGAAGTTGAGGTCGCGCTCGGTCTGGAACGCGGCGTAGAGCTTCACGATGAACGGGTGCCCGAGCGCCTCGAGCACGCTCTTCTCCGCGAGCGTGTGCGCCACCTGCTTGCGGCGCACGAGGTTGCGCTTGTCGAGTGTCTTCACCACGTACATGCTGCGCGTGCGCGTGTGCTGCGCGAGCGCCACCTGCTGCGCGAACGTGCCGCGGCCGATCACCTTGAGCAGCATGAGGTCGTGCGGGTCGATGCCGCGGTCCCCACTGCTGGTGCTCGTGCTCGCCGGCAGCGCCTCATTCTCCTGGTTCGTCGGCGACGCGCGCGCGTCATCGTCCTCTTTTCGTCCGCAGCTGCTGCTGCTGATGTTGTTACTGGAGTCGGTCGAAAGCGCGCGCTTCTTGCGTAGCGCCGACGGCGATGACGACGCCGACAATGGCAGCGATTCGAGGGAGGGCGGCGCGGCTGTCGCCTCACTCTCTGGCTCGAATGCGAGCGAGACGTGCACTTGGAGCTTGGGCGGTAGCAGTGCTTGCATGGATGTGTGACGTGTGTGCACTTGGCGAAAGTAGGCGACAGTATTGAAGTGGGCCACCTGCGTCCCGCGTGGCTCTTTGTCGACTGGCTCATAATTCGAGGCAGTGAGTGGAGCGAGTCCTTTAGTTTTTATTTCCTAAAAACTAAAATGATTTGCATTTGTATGGTATAGAGAGTGCGAGTGATTCCAAGCACCGGCCAATCAGCTGCAACGGCGAATAAAAAAGAACAAACGTCCTCACACTCTTGATTTTATCGCTACCTAGATAAAATTAACAGCACCACTTTGAATCAACTTTACTATCCTATGATTTGTAAAAGGTCATGGCAATTACGGGGCATCAAAGTGGGCACAGCGAATTACGCACCATGGGTATCAATATACGGATCACTTCAGGACTATGTTGAAGTTGAATCGATTTGTAACCACCTAAGATCCAGCCAGGATCGCCCCAGGATCGCGGCGTTGGCCTCGGCTTCGATGCAGCCAACGCAGGCGGCAGAACTCGAAGACCGAGCTGCTGCACACCTGTGGGTGTACGTGTGAGAGAGTAACACAACGCCGCCGCATTGAGAATTCGTTGCTCCCTATCTGCTGGTGGCTCGCCCGAGCTTCGCAACTTGCTGGATGACGAGATCGCAGTCAGTAGACTCCCGGCAGCCGCCACACAGCCAAAGAATGGATGACGCCGCGAAAATTTAAGAGTCCGTCGATACAGTGATGCGGGCCAAAGTGGCAACTCACTCGGCAGTGCTCGGTCACCGTATGCCAACCCTCAAGCACGGATGGACTCCGGTGCCGTACTCGGCGGGGACGCTGTGGCTCATCACATCGATCTGCACGCGGTGGACCGGAGGGATCTTCAACGACCCGAAGACTTCGTGGTGCTGGTTTCGCTTCCGACGT
>JAASFS010000084.1:0-39315 GCA_023333865.1 Globisporangium perplexum | reverse complement strand
CGAGGGTCGAGGGCCGAAGGTCGCGGGCGGCGCGCTGAGTGTCGAGTCTGGTGAGCAAGTGCGTCCGAGTCGTCGAGTTCGGAGTTCGGAGTTCGGAGTTCGGAGTTCGGAGTTCGGAGTTCGGCATTCGGAGATCGGAGATCGGAGCTTCGAGGGTCTGGGAGACCGGAGATCGAGTGCTGAGTGGAAATGGCCGAGTGTTCGAAGCTGCGGCAGCTTGGTTGAGGAGGCTGGTGATGGAGGCGGCGCGGTGTCTCCGCCGCTGCTGCTGGGAACCTCGAAGTCGATGGCATCGCGAAATCGTTCGGATTGTTCTTCCTCATTTTTTCTCTTGATTCTGTGGCGAAAACCAGAAGAAGATGGCGCCGCGGACGGCGCAGACGCCCGTGGTCCTCAACGTCTACGACCTCTCGCCCGCGAACGACTACATCTCCGGTATGCACTGTGCGCGGGTGCGGGCTCCCTGCTTCTGCCGCGTTTAGTGACGGCGTGAGTTCACTCCCTCCCACGCACGCGACCGCAGCGCTCGGCGTCGGGCTGTTCCACTCGGGCGTGGAGATCGCCGGCGACGAGTTCTCGTTCGCGAGCGGCGCCGGCATCTTCACGACGGCGCCGCGACAGGCGGCGGGCGCTGTCTTCCGCGAATCCGTCGCGCTCGGCGTCTTCAGCGGCTCGTCTGCGGAGGCGCGGCAGCTCGCGCTCTCGCTGCGTCCGGAGTTCGAGGGCGACAGCTACAACCTCTTCACCAAGTGCGCAGTGTGGCGAACGGGCGAGCTGGCGAGCTGACGAGCTGCCGGGTTGACGAGCTGCTGCTGCTGCGTGCGGCAGGAACTGCAACACGTACTCGGAGGCGCTGAGCCAGCTGCTGTTGGGCAAGTCGATCCCGGCGTACGTCAACCGCGCGGCGTACTTTGGCTCGTTCCTGAGCTGCCTGCTGCCCGCGGACGCCGGCTCGCAGGCGCCGGTGGGGGACGCGCCGTCGTCCTCGGCACGGCTCACGAACGGCCACCCGCACCGCTCGGACTTCATCTACTCGCCATTCGCCGGTACGCAGTAGGCTGATGCGTGGACGTCCGCGCCTCCCGATTCGATGGCTGAGCGAACTGCGGGTTGCTCCGCTCGCAGGCGCGGGGCAAACGCTTGGAGGCGGCGGTGGCGGCGCGTCGGCGACCGAGTCCTCGAACGAGGCGTCGACGCTCGGAGACCGACGCGAGAAGCTCCGGCAGGCGGCGCTGCGGCGCTTCGAGAGCCAGCAGACTACCGAGTGACGGACGCGCGCGTATGTGAGTCCTGAGCCCTCGCAGCGAGAGGAGTCGAGCGCGCGCTCCTGCTAAGCACCGCGACCCAACCAACACGCATGAGCGTATGCGTTCGTTGGCAGCGTGACCTTTGAGAGACTCTTCGCGCCTTCCTCGTAGCTCAGCAGCGCAGCGCAGAGCGATGGGCAAGGCGGCGGCGGCGTCGCCCACCAAGAAACCGGGCAAAGCACTCGCCGCGCGCGAGCCTGTCGACGACGCGGCGGTCGCCGCCGAGCGCGTGGAGCGGCTCGAGAGCACGACCGTGAACCGCGAGACGGCGACCCACGCGGCGTTCGCCACGAGCCGCAAGGACGACTTCGCGTTCGCGCCGTCGCCGCAGTACGTGCGCCTCCTGGACGACTACTGCCGGTGGGACCGCGACGCGGGTCCCTCGACCGTGCTGGCAGTCGTGAGCCAGCCGGGGAACGGCAAGTCCGCGCTGCTCGCGCACTGGGCGGCAGCGCGGCGGCGATCGGACGAAGGAGCGCACGAGCTCGTCTACGAGCACTACGCGGGCTGCTCGTACGACAGCGTGCGCCTCTCGCTCTTCCTCTTCCGCTTCATGCACCAGATCAAGGCCACGTACGCGCTGCGCGACTTCGAGCTGCCGCGCGAGCACGACGAGGAGAAGCTCAAGTTCTCCTTCGGCCGGTGCCTCGAAGCCGCGGTGGGGCGAACGACGCACCTCGCCGGCGCCAACGCCAAGTTCAAGCGGTGCGTGCGTGCGAGTGGGGAAGCGCGACAGAGCGCCGCTCGTGCGGTCGCGCGCTGACGGATCGGACGCCGCCTCGCAGGATCGTCCTCGTGCTCGACGGCATCGACTGCATCCGCAACGAAGACGGCGGCGACTCGCTCTCGTGGCTCCCGACGGCGTTCCCGTCGAACGTGCGCGTCATCGTGTCGGCCACGCAGACGAGCGAGCGGGGCGTGAACCACCTGCGCAGCTGCAAGTGGGTGCACCGCAAGCCGTTCACCTTCGACGACGAGTACGCCGCGCAGCGTGGTCGCTCGCATCTGCGGTATCTGTGGATAGCTGCTGGCGAAGGCGCTGACGGATCTCTCGCTCTCGCTCTCGCAGCGAAGACCTGGTGTATGACGCGTCGCTGCCGGCGCACGACCACGACTCGCACACGATCCGGGAACTGCGGCGGCGCCACTCGTCGTTCGTGGTCGTCGAGCCGCTTGACGAACCTTCGTGCCGAGCGATCTTGCAGGTGCGCGCGAGCGAGTGAGTGGCCACAGCGGCGGAGTGTGAGAGCGATCGGACAGGCGAGGTGGCTGCTGACCTCTTGCTCCCGACGGCGTCTCCAGCTGTACGAGGGCACGTCCGCGCGCACTGTCGAGCCCGACGAGAAGGAGGCGGTCGTGGCAGCACTGGGCAGCTCGAGTCCGCTCTTCGTGCGGCTACTGCTGCACGCGCTCGAGCTATTCGAGCCGGCCCAGCGTGAGGCGCGGAAGCAATGGCTTCGGGCTGCGAGCCAAACCAGCGAGCTCCACGTCGTGTACGAGATGCTGATGAAGCGGTGGAACGAGCTCCTGCTCGCCGATCTGTTCGAGCAGTACCACAGGTGCAAGGCGTCGGCGGACGCAGCCACCGCTCTCACGAGCTCGGCAGCGACGCACAACAACGGTGATGGCGGACCCGGCAGCGAGAGGAAGCTGGTTCGGTCGACGAAGCGCGATGTCGTCGCCGACGCGAGCGGAGTCGCCACCACGTCTGGTGCTGCTGCTGGTGGCGCGTGTGTGGGCGGAGGACAAGCTCCCGGGACGTCGGACCTCACGGAGCTCGAGACGCTGCAGACTGCGATCGAGCAGCGCGCGCTGCTGGTGCGCCACACGCTCTCGCTGCTGGCAGTGTCGAGGTACGGACTCTCGGACGCGGACCTCGTCAAGCTCCTCGGCGACGCCGTGCCGAAGACTGTGAGCCAGCAGCTCCTTCGGCTCCTGCGGCCGCACTTGATGCAGATCCACCGCCACGACTGCGGCTCGAAGACGCTGGCGCCGACAAGCGGCAGCAACAGCAGCAGCGCAGGCGCTGGCGCCACCGACGCGGTGCTCCTGAACGACTTGAGCCACAACCAGTTCCGGCTCATCATCCGCTACGGCTTCCTGCGCGACGACCACCTGCGCGCCTGCTACTACCGCGAGCTCGCGAACTACTTCGAAGGCATGGACGCGTGCCAGCGGCGCGTGGACGAGCTGCCGGTGCAGCTGGAGCGGTGCGCGCTCTGGTCACCGCTGCAGAGCGCGCTCGTGGAGATCAAGATGTTCCAGCTCTGGTGGGGTGAGCGCAACCGGCAGGAGCTCTTCTCGTACTGGCTCGTGCTGCGCACGAACGCGTCGATCCACGACCCCGTGGACGACTTCGTCCGGTCGCTGGACGAGTTCAACGCGCGCGAGAGCCCGACGGCGGACCAGCTCCTCGCGCTCTTCCTCACGATCACCGACTTCCTGCGCACGTGGCAGCGCATCGACGACCTCAAGAGCGGCCACCTCGTGATCAACCGCCCGGAGCCGCCCCAGCTCCACGAGTTCATCGCGGGCCTCGGCAACTTCTCCACCGCGCACCTGGCCGAGAGCGACGCGCGGAAGGTCCAGCAGGACATCCAGGCGCTCTGCATCCACGCCGACGACGGCTACTTCGTGCGCCGGTGGCTCTGGACGCAGTTCCCGCTCATCGCAGTGGCGTTTGAGAACCGCTTCCTGCGCAACGTGCTCGCCTCGCGGCTCCCGGGAGGCAGCAGCAGCAGCAGCAACGATGAGAAGGTGGCGTTGAGCAACGACAACCAGCAGCAGTTCGGCGACAGCGGCAGCTCGTCGACTCCGCGCGACAGCGGACCGCAGCCGCACGCAGCCGCTGCTGGAAGCGCCAAGAGCGCAGTCGTGCTCCCCAAGCCCGAGAAGGCGAAGACCGCGAGTCCGGCGGCGAAGCGCAAGCCGATGCGCACGAAGACGGTGCTCCCGAGCAGCTTCGCCGGGTCTCCACCGCCGTTTGACGCGATCCCGGAGGGCGACGTCGGCGCGTTCGAGTTCCTGTCCCCCGAGAACACGGAGGTCTCGATCGGCTCGGTGGCCAAGCTCGAGGTGCGTCGGGTGCTGTGTGTGGGGCTGCTCGCGCCGCTCTGACTGTGTGCTTGCGCGCACGTCTGCAGTCGCAGCTCATGGAGCTGCGCATGCGGCACGACAAGCTCAAGTTCGCGGCGAAGGAGAAGAGCGAGGCGCTGAAGGCGCTCGAGTCGCGGCTGCTGGACACCAAGGCGAGCGCCGTGGCCGCGGGGCAGAACTCCTCCAGGATGGACGAGGTCCTCGAGCAGATCCGGCTCGTGGGTGACGAGACGCTCGTCGGACGCCAGCGCAGCGACTACTACAAGGCCGTCCTGCGCCACTGCGAGGTGAGCCCCGCGCGCGACCCGAACACGATCGAGAGCGCCGAGGCGGTCGTCAACAAGCTCAAGCAGGACGTCGTCGAGCTGCAGCAGCGCACGCAGGTCGCGTCGTACGAGAGGCGGCTCGCGAGCATCGAGGTGCCCAAGCTGCTGCAGGTGCTCCAGGACAAGGCGAGCATCCACCGCGCCGCTCTCGCGCGCCTGCGCTGGCGCCAGGAGCTCAGCCACCGCATGACGTCGAGTCTGATCGCGAACAAGATCTCTTCGTTCGCCAGCAGCAGTGACGCCCCCAGCAGCGGCGGCGAGCACGAGTCGGTAGCGCTGTCGCCGTCGAAGCACCATCCGGCGATCGTCGCTGGAGCGTCCGAGACGCCCGCGCCGACCGCCGGCAGACGCACGACGACGACGGACGAGCTGAGCTTCCTGCGCGCGAAGGACAAGCTGATCCACAAGACGGAGACGGCGGTGGAGCGGCAGAAGCAGGTCGAGTCGCTCCGCCAGTACGTCGGCAGCGCGTACAAGGACGACGGGATCCTGGGCACGCTGCGCCACGTCGGCATCAACAAGCCCGAGGAGGCCGAGGGCTACTGGCAGGACCAGCTCGCCCATGCCGCGCAGCTCGAAGCCGACGAGAAGGTCGGCGAGCAGCGCGTGGCCGAGCTGCGCGACAAGCTCGCGGCGCTGCACGCGCAGTTCGTCAACCTCAAGCTCGGCGGCAGCAGCGCGACGAGCGAGTCGCCGCCGCCGGTGCCGCCGCCGGTGCCGTCAGCGGCCGCCTCGGCTTCTTCGACAGCGTCATCGTCGTCGCCATCGCCGCCGCCGCTAACGTCGACCGCAACTGTGGCTGGCGCGGCTAACTCGACCGCCGGAACTGCGACTGCCGCGTCGCCTGCCGCCGCCGGGAGCAGCGAGGGCGTCTCGAAGGCGTCGAGCCTCAAGCTCGTCGAGCAGCAGCTCGCGGACGCGCGCGCGAGCAACCAGCAGAGGAAGGAGCGCGCGGCGCGGCTCCGGTCGCTCTCCGAGGTGCGTGGGGTGGGCTGCGAGTGTCGGTCGTCGTCTGCTGCTCACGCGTGCGTCGCGCGCCGTCGCTGCCACAGAAACTGCACCTCGGGCTGCTGCACGTCGCGCAGATCGTCGGCGTGGCGGCCGCGCAGCGCTTGGACTCGCTGGCGCTCGGGGACGCGGTCGAGCAGGTCGTGCGGCTCTTCCTCGGCGACGAGTCCCACCTGCAGTCGAGCTCGTCGACGAACCTGCGGCGCAAGAACAGCGCGCGCGTGATGGGGCTCGCGGGCCAGGCGCGCCCGCTCGCGGCGCTCGGCACACGGTCCGTGGACGACAAGATCCGCTTCAACGTCCGCGTGCTGCGCAGCCCCCAGGCGCGCGCCTCGAACCCGTACGTGGACGCCGGCGGCCGCTCGGACGACGAGAGCGATTCGGACGGCGCCGACTCGAGCGGCGGCGGCAGCGCGCGGCGGTCGCTGCCGAGCGCGGACGGCGTCCGGCGGCGCCAGGACATCAAGAACCGCGCGCGCCTGGAGCTGCACAAGAAGGAGGCGGAGAAGAAGCGCGCGGAGAAGCGGCGCAAGTAAGCGCACGAACCGCCTCGAGGCGACGGCTGCTGCGTGTCTTGCGTCTGTGTTACTTGGTTCGGTCCGCGCGTCGTCGTCGTCGGCGCCGTCGGTCGGCAGCCTCGCGTCCCGCGTCCCGCTCCCTTCCTGAGCCAGAGAGCGAACGCGGCGCGAGAGGAGCCGGCCGCCTACTCGTCGTCGTGGTCGTCGTCGTACTCGTGCACGTACTGGTACGTCTCGACGGGCGGCACCTCCGGCACGGCGACCACGAGCCCGTCGAGCTCCTTCGAGAGCACGATCTCCGTGCCGAGGCGGGAGCTGGTGCCAGCCACAGGCGTCGGTTGGTCAGTCGCCTGGAGCCGCAGATGGGCAGAGAGACAGAGAGGCGCATGCACGCACTTGGCCGAGCGGTCCTCCTCCGGCACGTATTGCGCCAGGATGTGCTTCTCCTGGTCGTTCGGCAGCGGCAGCTTGCTGATCCACTCGTTCGAGACCACCACGTGCGACTGCGGGGAGACGGAGCCTGCCGCGCGCGGAAGAGAGAAGAGAGGCGGAGAGCGCGCGTGAGGTGGTGACGCCGACGCGTCACGCCACAAGCAGGAAGCGCGCACCCTCGCCGAAGAGCGACTCGGTGTAGTAGTCGGCGCGCACGGCGCTGTGCACGCCGCCGCCGCCGTTCGAGTCGTCCTTGACGAACGCCACGTTGCTCATCTCGCACGCCTGGCGCAGCGTCTGGCCCTGGCGGCCCTGGATGAAGTGCCGGTTGCCCTCGAAGTCGATGAGCACCACGTTCACACTGCGCGCCGTCGGCGATGGCAATGGCGGCGCGTGAGCTCCTCTCGTGAGCTCTTCGCACACACGCACACGCACACACACGCCTCCATCACGCACACTTTCTCCGCGACGGTCGGCGCCGCGTCGGCGGGTGCCGCGAAGCCGCCGATGTGTCGTCTGCCGGCCGCCGCCGCCGTCGCCACCTTGCGCAGTCTCGCGAGCATGCTTCCTCCTCGGTGCTTGTTGTCGGCTTCGGGCGTCCCCCTGCTTTTTGGCGGTCCACACGTCGATAATCTCTCGATATTTGTATGGAAAATTCTATTCGGAGAATAGACATGATGAAGCATAGATATTCGTACACTAGGCGCGTTGGCTCTTGATGGTTGTGAAAATGCCACTATTCGGGCTGAGATTTGACCGCAGCAGTCACAGTCGCGCTGCGGACGACGGCGGCGGCGGCGATGGCGGGCATGTACACCAAGATGACGCCCACGGGCTCGTCGCTCATCGTGAACACGCGCACGATCTCCAAGGAGCTGGAGGCGCGCATCGCGGCGTCCATCGCGGCCGTGGTTGCCAAGCACGACGCCGCCAAGCTCACGACGAAGCTCGTGCGGCAGGCGGTCGAGAAGGACGTGCACGTGAGCCTCACGAACCACAAGGAGCTGCTCAAGCGCCTCATGCATCAGGAGTTCCGCAAGCTCAAGGCGGCCAAGGTGCGTCCGGGCGATACGCGGCGGCGGCGCAGCTGACCGGCGCGCCTCACGGACGCTTCGCAACAGGTGGCCAAGCGCGTCGCGCCAGTCGCGTGGAAGAGCGCGGCGCGCCGAGACGCGGTGCGTAGAGGTGCGTGCGCGCTTCGGAGCCACTGAGAGCGCCGGCGGTCGACTCACAGTGCAACACGCGAGGCGGCAGGCTTGAACCGCGTGTTCGTCATGCTGCGCGACGACAGCGCGCTCTTCGCGGACTTCGGCGCGCACGCGATGCAGACGCTGTTCGACCTCCAGGCGGCCGAGGCAGGCGACACGCAGCGGCTCGCGACGCTCTACGCGCGGCTGATCGGCGCGCTGTGGCTCAAGAGCGAGCAGCTGGCGCCGCATCACGCGGTCTGGGCTCCGGGCAGCGCTCCCAGCGCTGAGCAGGTGCGGGGGATCGGACTACTGCTGGGCGGAGCCGACCGCGCGAACCAGTCGCACTCACTGTGCTCGCCCCCCTCGCCCCCTCACCCCCACGGTTGCTGGCGCCGCTAGGTGGTGGACACGCTCAAGACGCTGTTCGTCGTCGAGCGCCTGGGGAACTCGTTCAGCAAGCGCGTGGAGTTTCTCGAGTTCTTCGCGCGACCGACGCCAGTGTACTCGGCACGGGTGCGTGGTGGTGGCGGTGGCGGCGCAGATAGCAGCGCTCTTGTCGGCGAGAATCTCACATGTGTGCGGCTGTAGGACTACTTTGGCTGGGACCCGACGGCAGGTCCGCCGGTGTCGGACGAGGCCGGCTCGGCGTTCCTCAAGATGGCGAACGCGCTCCTGGGCGTGTACTACGCACGCCTCGTGAACGTCTCGCTCGGCTGCACGCTCGAGCAGGTGCGTCACGGTCGAGTCTCTGCGTGTCACACTGCTCAGTGCAGGGGGACTGACGCGGCGACGCGACTTGCGGTGTCGTGCTCGTGCTCCTGTGCACCACTAGCTGGTGCAGCACCTCCCGTCGTTCTACCCGTTCAAGTCGCCGTTGGATCTCTCGGCTGCCGCCTACCGAGAGCAGCTCCGGCTCGTCACGACGATCGTGACTGTGCTCACAAAGTTTGGGAGTCTGCTCTGCGAGCCGGTGCGCGTCTCCGCTTGGACGCTGCGCTTGTCGGGCTGACTGCGCGGTGGCTCACGCGCGCGGTGCATCGTGCATGCACAGGAGCTGCTCCCCCATGAGTACTTCTTCCTGCGCCACCACCTCGTGTACCACCTCGCGCAGCAGGACATCGTGCTCACGAGCGAGACCGTGCGGGTGCGTTGGCTGCAGCGGCGTCGGCGACCCGCTCACCTGCAAGCACGAACTAACTGCGATCTTCTTCGTCCTCACTCCAGGCGCTCAAGTGCTTCGATGGCTCGGAGAACCTCGTGCAGGTGCGGCGCGGCATGGCGTTCCTGCTGCTCGCGCAGCGCAAGGACGGGGCGTGGAGCAACGCGGTGGAGAGCGACGCGGCGCGCGCGTACTTCTCGACGCTCCAGGCGGCGGTGGCGCTGAGCGAGGTCAAGCCGGTCGGCTTCGCGCCGTCGGTCCCGGACCTCGCGCCGCTGCTCGAGACGCACCTGGTCGCGGACATGGGAGCGTTCGTACGTGGCAGGCGCTGGATGATCGTCTGGTGTCTGGGACGCGAGAGTGGAGAGGAGTGACGCGCTTGTGGGTGTGTGCATGTGGCGAACAGATCACGGAGCCCGCCGCGTCCGAGCAGCAGCCGAAGCAGGGCCACGCAGCCGCTCCGAGCGCCGTTGGTGCCGCCGCGGACGTCAAGCTGGACACTGGCGCGTCGCAGGAGGACCTGCAGACGCAGGTGCTGTTCCTGCAGGGTATGCTCGAGAAGGACGGTGGCAACGTGAAGAACGTGTCGGCGACGCTCGCGACCCACGTGGTGAGCACGCTCGCGGGCCTTGCGCTCACGGTCGAGATCCTCAAGACGACCGGCGTCGGCCGCGTGATCAACAAGCTGCGCAAGCACGAGTCGCCGCCGGTGGCCAGGAGCGCCACGCAGCTCGTGGCCAAATGGAAGAAGGATCTGCTGTAGGCGGCGGACGGCCGGACGCCCCACGCGAGTTCGCCGCACGCACTCGCTGTACCCAACAGACCCGCACGCTCCACGCACTCGCGTCGTCGCTGCAGCCGCTCACGTTCACTCACTCACCTGCGTGCTCGCTCGCTCGCTCCGGCTCCGGCTCACTCCTCGTCGGTCACGCGGCCGAAGTCGCTGTTGCCGTCCTCGCCGCCGCTGCGGCTGTCCGACGTGAGCGAGTGGCTCTCGTCGCCCGGGTGCTGCGGCCCCGGCGGCTGGTCCGGCAGCAGCGGCGGTAGCTGCAGCACCTGCTCCTCCACGAGGCTCGTGAGCAGCTGCGCCGGCGCCAGCTCCGCCGCGTGCTGCATCGCCGCCAGTGGGAACTGCTGCTGCAGCTGCTGGTGCATCGCCGCGAACTGGTGCTGCTCGTGCGCCATCGCCGCCCCGAGCGCCGCAACACCCAGCTGCGCGAGCTCCTGTGGCGCGGGGAGGCCGGCGCGCTGGCGCTTGGCCGCCGCCGCCTGTTGCTGTTGCTGTTGTTGTTGCTGCTGCTGCTGCTGCTGCTGCTGCATCGCCTGCGCGTGGCTGAGCGCGTCGACGCCCGCGCCGCGCTTGGTGCCGCCCGTGGGCTCGTACGCCGCCAGGAGGCTGTCGAACTGGTAGCGGAAGCGCGTGATGAGCGGGCCGCCCGTGCGAACGATGAGGTCCTCGGCGTTCTCCGAGCGGCTCCAACTGAACGAGCCGTGCAGCAGCGTCATGTTGTCGAGCAGGCAGAAGCGGTGGCGCATGCTCTCGTGCGAGCGCACGGGGATGCCGGCGTCCACGAGTTTGTGGAGGACAGAGCCCTCGGCGGCGCGCTCAAGCTCGTTCGTGATCACGCGCACGCGCACGCCACGCGTCTTGGCAGAGACGATCGCCTTGGCGATGTCGTCGCAGCGGATGCTCTCGACGCAGATGTCCATGCTCTTCTTCGTGCGGTTGAGGTACTTGAAGAACGTGAGCATCGACGGCCCGGGGAAGCACAGCACGCCCTCGAACGACACGCTCGTGGCCGCCTTGTGCCGGTTGATCGCCGCCTTCCCGCGACCCACCGTCTTTCCTCCGCCAAGCGCCTGCTGCTGCTGCTGCTGCTGCTGCTGCTGTTGGCCGAGCTCGTCCGCCCTGGCGTCCGGCGGCCCGACCGCCATCGCCATCGTAGCAGCCTCACTCTCGCCGGCGCCTCCTCCCGCGACAGCAGCAGCTCCGGCGAGCGGCGGCTCGAGCGCGCGGGCCTTGCGCGCGCGCTGCACGACCTTGGAGAGCGCGCTGCGGTTGACGTTCATGATGTCCGCGACGTCCGAGATCGTGCAGCCCTCATCGAGCACGAGCACGGCGGCGCGCTCGCGGAGCTGGGGCGGGATGAGCGTGTACATGCGCTTGGGCACATTCTCGGCGCGAGTGGACTTCCGCGGCATTCTGTCCGCAGCGTTGGCTCGGCGCTTTCCCACGAGAACTCGACTGCGGGAGAATAACGGGAGGACGGCAAGAATCCCCTAAATTACATATACAGTCACATACTGAATCCAACATATAAAACGAACTTAACCGAGGTTTGCAGAGGTGGCGTCGCGCGGCTTCGTCGCGGAGCCGAGATACGGCGCCGACGCCACTGAGGCGGCGCGCACTACGCCCGCCTCACCACGGACTGATCGCCGCGAGCGCGTCCTTCACGGCGCTCCACGACGACGCTCCCTGCTGCTGCTCCTGGCGATCCCGCTCCGCAGGCTCGAACGACCCGTACGCCGGGTCCTCGTCGTCCGACAGCAGCGGCTCCTCAAGATCGTCCTGCTCCGAGTACTCCGAGTACAGGGACCGGTCTCCGAGCGACGACCGCGGGTCGCTCTCGCCGCGCTGCCGCGACCTGCGACTGCTGCTGCTGCCCGCGCCGCTCGCGCCGGCGGTAGCTGCGTCCTCACCGGCGCGGGGCTGCTTGCGGGCAGAGGGCACGCGTGCGATCCTGCTCCCGCCTGCGCCACCAGCGTCGTCGTCGGGAGCAGCTTCCCGCGGACGCTTGATCACGAAGTAGACCGAGAAGAAGACGCAGCCGAGCGCGACCAGGAACGCCACGACGAGCTCGATGCACATGATCACCGTGAGCATGCGGTGGTCGATCGGCGGCGCGTCCGGACTCGGCGGCGCGGCGACTGCGAGGCACGAGAGTCGTCCGTCCGTCAGTCGATGAGCAGCTGCACGCGGACTCGGAGCACGCAGCCCGCAGCCGTACCTGCTGGCAGCAGGATGTTGAGGAACGCGGCGGCAGCGAGCGTGGAGCCCACGAAGCCGTCCTCGAACGCGCCGACAGGCGACGCGTCCTGCGACGTGTACGCGAGAGCGAAGAGCGCCGGCGCGGGCAGCGGTGGTGTCGGGGCGGGCGTGAGTCGGTCTGCGCGTCTCGCGGCGATGGCTCCTGTCGTCATCCCGGACGCCTCGCACACCATGTCGCGCGTCCTGTTGCGGATGTACTCGGCGATGCCTGGGAACGCGTTCTGCGCAGCACCACGTCCGTGAGCTCGCGAGGCGCCGCGTACGAGGACTCACGTGTCATCCGCGCGCACGTACGTTCGTGAACGCGCGCTGCACGAAGTAGTTGTAGAGCGTCACGGTCACCTGCACCGCGCCGAGCTCCGGCGAGCATGTGAAGAATGGCGTCGGGAAGCGCGAGCAGAAGAAGTGGAACGCGTCGGACGGCGCCAAGAAGTGCTCCGCGAGCCCCATCACCTGGTGCTGCGGCAAGCCGGCGACCGCGTAGCCTGGCATCACGCCGCGCAGCGAATGCACTGCCGTTGGGGATCTTGATGCCGCATCGTCAAAGAACTGGTGTGTGTGTGTGTGTGTGTGTGTGTGTGCAGCGAGAGAGAGAGATCAGAAGCGGGTGGCACTCAGCGCACGAGGCGCAGCATCGCGAGCGTTCGCACCTGCGAGGTCGCGTTCCACAGTCCGCTCGCGTTGCCTCCGCCGAGCACCGCTGCCTTCAGACGCGACTCGGTCGCTCGGAGCGCAGCCACGTCCGCCAGCAGCTCCTTGCGACTCAGTGCGAACTCGGAGCACACGGACGACTGATCCAGCAGCACGTGCGCGATCTGCACCAGCGCGTGCGCAGACCGCAGCGCGAGCGAGTTGAACTCGGTGTCGAAGACCTGGAAGCCGCACGGTCCCGACGCGCGCGCAGCGCTGTCGCTGTCGCCGTCGCTATGGAGCGTCTTGCTCACGCAGCGCGCCAGGTAGATCATCGGCTCGTACAGGTCTGCGAGCGCGGACTTGCGCGCGTACATCGACCCCGCGCCTTCCGCGAACCGCGCCTTCGCCTGCTCCGGGATCGACTTGGTCACGTCCGCATAGTCTGCCGCGCTCTTGAGCGCCGCCAGCGAGCTCATCCAGTGCGGCGACAGCGGCGAGAACGTCTCCCACGGATGCTGCGGCGAGCAGCAGAGGCGACACGGCGAGAAGCGTCAGCTCTCTCTCTCTCTCTCTCTCTCTCTCTCTCCACATCACCCCCATCGACGAACGTACGTGCGATGCAAGCAGCAGCGGCTCGCCCGTGGCGTTCGACGCCGCTCTCGTCGCCAGCAGCAGCGCCTGCAGCTTCTTCAGCGGCTCGTACGCGTCGCAGAGGAACTTGACCGCGTTCGCCTTGTACCCCACGACGCCCAGCACGGTCTCGTACGGAGAGAGCTGGAAGATCTGCCACGCCACGTCCGCGGCGATCGGCGGCGCCAGCACACTGGACGTCACCAACGGCGGCGCAGAGGCCAGTGGCTGCAGCGGCGCTCGGCTCTCGTCGTCAACGCCGTCACCATCGATCCTGTCCTTGTTGCTGTCGCTGCTGCTGGTGTCGCGCGCCGCCCAGAACGCCGGACCCGGGTGGAACGTCCGGTTGGACGCGAGCCACTCGACGTCCGACGGCACCGACCCGCCGTACACGAGGTGCGGCAGCTGCCCGTCGCCGCGCTGGAAGCGGAGCACGTTCCTGCGCGCCGCGCGGCGTTAGGCACACGATCGCTCACGTCATGCGCTCTCCCCGGCGACGAGCGGATCGCGGACGTGACGGCGGACGCACCGAAAGTGCAGCGCCGCGCGGTCGAAGTCGTCGTGCGCGATCGCCTGCGCCGCCAGCAGCGCGTCCGCCGTTTTCTAGTGGACAAGTGTATGTGCGTGCGTGTGTCACAGCACACAGTGAGCGCGCGTGTTCGCCTCCAGCGGCGCCGGAAAGGTGGCTCGCCAGCCGTCCGGCCACCGACGAACGTAACGTACCAGGTGCTGGAAGCCCACGTGCAGCGCGTCACCAGGCGCCACCGCGCCGAGCTCCACGTCGAAGTGCGCAGTGAGCAGCGCCACCGCGTCACGCTTCAGTGATGCCTCGTCACACGGTGGCGCACCTCGCGACAGTCCCGCGGCGGCGCCGCCGAGCAGGAGCAGGAGCACGCAGACAAGCATGTGCACGAGCATGCTCGGAAGTTGACCAGTAGTATACTGGTAAGTACCGATCTCGCGGTGGGTGGATGCACTTGATTATCGCACTATAGCATATGCACAGCAACAAAGCAACAGAGCATGACGTCGCCATGAACCCGAGCGCCGCGGGCGGCGACGACGAGAGTGCGTCGCGTTCGCTTCCCCTCCAACTTCTACGCGTCTCGGTGCAGATACAGTGTGCGCCCGCTCTGACGCGCGCGCTTGCATTCTTCTCGCAGGCTCCGCGTGGGAGGTGCGCTCGAGCGCAGCTGGGACGCCATCGAGGAGGACGAGAACGGCAAGCTCAAGCTCAACGTCGCGGCAGCCAAGCAGCAGCGCCAACGGTGCGTCGCCTTCGCGTCTACCGGGAGCGCGTTTGCCGAATAGCGCGCGTTTGCCACGCTGCGTGGTGCATGGGACCAACCGCTCGTCGGTGAGCAGGCGACTCGAGATCGCGCGCAACGTGCGCAAGGGACTCATCCGGCACGTGTACGTTGCCGTGGACCTCTCGCGCGGCATGGGCGCCAAGGACTGGAAGCCACACCGCCTCGGCTGCGGGAGCGACGCGCTGCAGCAGTTCGTGCGCGACTGCTTCGACCAGAACCCGATCTCGCAGCTCGGCGTGATCGGCGTCAAGGGCATGAAGTCCGGGAAGCTCAGCGAGCTCTCGGGCAACCCGAAGAGCCACATGGAGAAGCTGCGTGACGCGCGTCGTGGACAAGGAGCCGTCGCTGCAGAACGCGCTCGAGATCGCCAAGAGCTCGCTCAAGACCGTGCCCGCCTACGGCAGCCGCGAGATCGTCGTCGTCTACGGCAGCCTCGCGACCGCCGACCCGAGCGACATCTTCGCGACCATCGCGGCGCTCAAGCGCGAGAACGTGCGCGTGTCGTTCCCGCAGCGGCGCGCTTTCGCTCTCCACGTGCCACCATCCAAAAACCGTTTCGAATCATTCCACAAAAAGATCACTATTTCATTTGCGCTCTTTAACCGAGTTGTGGAAAGATCGCTATCACGAAGCGGTCTTTCCAGAAAGAAGTCTTGATGGCTTGGATCGCAAGTCCGCTCACAAGCGCGCTGCTGGTGACTGCGCTGGCGCTGCTGCTGCTTGATGCACCGCGCTCCACGACTGCCGCCATTACATTGGCGTCCGTCACGCTGTCCACGCTCGTCGCTGGCACCTCTGGCTCCGCCACCGTGAGGTTCAACAACGGAGCGGAGGTGCCGGTGGGCGGCTCCATCGTCGTGTACTTCCCGGCGGGTTTTCACGTGACGACCGGGGCGATTGCCATCACGAGTGGCATCCACAGCTCCAGCACCGTCGCGTCCACGACTGCGACCTCTGTGGCGACAGTCACGATCGCCACGAGCGCGACGAGTGCTGGCAGCACCATCGTGTTCGCGATCGACGGTATCACTAACCCAGGTTAGCAGCACATGGTGGTACTCTATGGCGGGTCACGTTCACTGACGCTCAAGCGAGAATCTCTCACTACGCAGGCGAGGGTGCCACGGGTATGTACGCGATTCGCACGTTCAATGCGCTCGGCCAGTTGATTGAGACGCTCGCCACGGTCGCCAGCTCGCTGATCACGAAGAAAACGCTCGTCGGCGCCACCGTGGCTGCCTCGCACTTGGATGCGGGAGTCGCTGCTGCGTACACGCTGTCGTTCACAACGACCGTTGACCTCCGCGCCGGAAGTCGTGTGGAGCTCCAGTTCCCGACGCTACCAGCCAGCAACTACGTGCTCTCGGCTGCGAGCACGACGGTGTCGGGCTGGACTGGGATCGCTGCTACATCCACCACGCTACAGGTGCTGACGTCTACGATTCGACTGACCGTCGCTGGAGCGACAGCCGAAGCAGGAAGGGCAATCTCTGTCACTTTCGGCGGCGTGATCCATCCGGCGGCGCAGGACACAGGGGCGTTCACGATCCGCACACGCGATGCATACAACAACATCTACGAGGAGCAGACAACAGTGGCGGGTCCGACGCTCGCGAGCACAACCCTTTCGTCATCTTCGAGGCTCACCCCCGCCTCCTACTTGGCCGGCAACCTGACATCGTACACCGTCGAGTTCACGAACGCCGCGTACTTGGCAGCGACCTCGAAGGTCGTTGTCATCTTCCCAGCGCGGTACTCGGTCAGCAGTGCGGTTCTCGGCTCCGTGAACAACATCCCGGCGACGAACATTGCGATGACGAGGACACCTGCTTCCAACCTTGTCACATTGATACTCGGGTTTGGCCCGCTCACAGCTGGAGCTGCAAGGAGCTTCATCGTGAAGAACATCGTGAACCCCGGGACGTCGTGTGGTCAGTTCCTGCTCGACTACTGCACAACGAGCGCTGGCAGCTACACGATCCGCCTCACCGATAGCCTCGGGCAAGTCTTCGAGGAGTCCACAACCGTGACGGGGACTCCGATCGTGAAGAAGAAGCTTGCGTTCGGCCGCGTTCGGCCTGCTCTCCTGGTGCCTAACACCGCGACGTTCGTGACGCTGACACTAACTACAGAAGCCACGATACCGAGCGGTGGAGCGATCGAGATCGAGTTCCCCGCCGAGTACATCGTGAGCACAAACCCGCTGCCGGTTGCAAGCGCGCACATCGGCATTCCGGCCGGAAGCACTTCTGTGACAGTGGTGGACCGCCAGCTGACGCTCACAGTCTCAGGCGCAAGCATTGCGCCGGCGAGTGGTCTGTCAGTGCAATTCAGCGGCATCACGACTCCACCAGGCGACACGGTCGGCATCTACACGATGCGCACGCGCGACGCCGTGACGAACAATGTGATTGAGGAGTCCCAGTTGGTTGCGGGTGAAGGCTGCGTGTACCTGAACGACTGCAACGGCCACGGCATGTGTACGCTGTTCACCAAGGCGTGCATCTGCAATGACGGCTGGGGATCTCCTCGCGACGTGACTTCCTATCGCTCGCCAGACTGCACAACGCGTACGTGGCCGAGGAGCTCTGAGAGCGGCGCAGAGCTTGTTCATGTGCGTGCACGAAGTGTGGCCTTCTCACTGACGCGACAACAACGCAGGGGTCTGTCCTGCAGGACTCTCGTGGGCAGCGATCCCAAAGAACCCGGTCACCGCACACGACACGTTGGAAGAGTGCTCGGGTATGGGGATCTGCGATCGCGAACTGGGCAAGTGTGTCTGCTTCACGGGGTTCTCGGGGAGCGCGTGTGACCGGAGTGAGTGGCTCCACTCGATCAGTGTTGTGAATGGCTCGAGAGAGAGAGAGAGAGAGAGAGAGACTGACTCTGTACGGATGCTCACGCTCGCAGTCGGATGTCCCAACAAGTGCAGTGGGCGAGGCGCGTGCTTGAGCATGCGGGAGTTGGCTCGCACATCGCGTGCGCTGCCGCTGTCGAGTCCGACCACTTACGGCGGTGCATCGGTGCGTTGGTGAAGAGATCGGACGAATCGGCTTGGTGCATCCTCGATCTGCCTCCGCACTTGCCAACCTCCGTTCGGTGCACGCAGGCGACATCGACATGGGACGAATCGCGGATCTTTGGCTGCGCGTGTGACTCGACGTGGGCTGTCGGCACCGGGAGCGGCGAGATCCAGACGACAGAGTTCTTTGGTGCCGACTGCTCCAAGCGTGAGTGGCGCCTACTCGTTGATGGGCTGGGTGTGCACTGACCTTCTCGTGCTCTGTCCAGGACACTGTCCGATCGGGGACGACCCAAGCACTGACACGGACGAGACGAAGTGCCAGGGCGTGGCGACACCAGGCGGTGGCTTCCTGGTCGGTGGCGCAGACAGCTTGTGTCTTATCGAGTGCTCGAATCGCGGCATCTGCGACTACAAAACCGGGAGCTGCCAGTGCTTCCGAGGGTACACGGGCTACGCGTGCCAGCAGAAAGATGCGCTGCGCGTGTGAGAGCGACATGAATCCAGCGCGATCGTCTTTCGTCGGTGTTGGTGCTGCCGACAACACGCTGCGTTCTATTGCGCATCTATCTGAGATGGCGGGGGTCTCTCAGGAGAGGTGGTAGAGCAGCTCCTTCTCGTCCAGTGCTCGCTTGCAGCTGATGTCCATGATGTAGACCTTCGACTGGCGCTTGAGGTCGATCTTGGCGCGCTTGGACGGCGGCAGGTCGTCCACCGACGCATTCACGAACCCTCGCTCCATGAACCAGTGCGAGGTGCGCGTGGTGAGCACGAAGAGCTTGTCGACACCCATCGAGCGCGCCTTGCGCAGGATGAAGCCCAGCAGCGCATTGCCCTGTTCACGAACACGACAGTGAGTTCGACACCATTCCGGACGCCACAGCAGCACACACGCTCTCACCTTGCCGAGGTTCTGGTACGCGGGGTCCACTGCCACGCACGCCATCTCCGCGAAGTTGTTCTCGTACGGCTGCAGCGCTGCACAAGCGATGATCGCGCCGTCGCGCTCCACCACCGCGAACGTGTGCACGTTCGACTCGATCTGCTCCTGGTTGCGCGACACGAGCACGTCTTCGTCGAGCAGCGGCTGGATGAGCCGCATGATGCTCACAATGTCGCTCGTCTTCGCCATGCGCACGCCTTCGTACATGTGCTTGGTGATCATGAGACCCTCGCCGTCGCGCGTGAAGAGCTCCTGCAGGAGCCCGCCGTCCACGTTACGGCTCACGAGGTGAGAGCGCGTGACGCCGTTCACGCACGCGAGGATCGATTGCTTGAGGTACATGAGGAAGTCCGAGCTGACGTCCGGGTCCTTGCTCGCGATCTCCACGTACTGCTGCGCCTGCTGGATGATGAGCGCCTGCACCTTCTGGTTCGTGCGCGTGTCGATGAGCTCCTCGCCGTCGTGCAGGAAGATGAGCTTGTCGCTCTGCAGCTGCACGGCGCACTTGCTCGCGACTTGCTCCGAGAGGCAGTTGAAGACCTCGCCGCTCGCGCTGTAGCCGATGCTCGAGATGAGCACGATGTCGCCGTTGTCGAGCGCCTCGCGCACCTTGGTGGTGTTGAGGCGGCGCATCTCGCCCGTGTTCTTGAAGTCGACGCCGCCGCGCACGCCGACGGGCTGCGCCGTGATGAAGTTGCCGGACGCGACGTTGATCGCGCGCGCGCGGCCGGGCGAATTGACGATGCCACGGCCGAGGAAGCTCTCGATCTGGAAGCGCACGGAGCCGGCGGCGTCCATGGCGCACTTGAGCTCCTCCGGGCCGGTGATGCGCATGCCGCAGTCGAAGCGCTGCGAGAGCTGCCGCAACGCCAGCTGGTGGTTGAGTTGCGGGCGCGAACCGGCGACGAGCACGAGCTTGACGCCGAAGGTGTTGAGCAGCGCGATGTCCTGCATCACGGCGCTGAAGACGGGCGAGTCCACGAGCTGCCCGGGCAGATGCAGCACCATGGTGGAGCCGCGGTGGAAGTTGATGTAGGGCGACATCATGCGGAACATCTCGGTGAAGGAGCTTGGTCCGGGCTGCAGCTGGGAGGGCGACGCCGGCGCCTGCACGCGCAGGCACTCGGGCGGCACGACAGGCAGGAAGTCGGCGAAGGCGCTGGCGGGGTCACTGGCACCGCCGCCACCATCCGCCGCCGTGAAGGCAGCCGCGCGGCTGCTGGTGAACGCACGGCTGCTGGTGAACGCGCGGCGCGCGAGCGTCGCCGAGCGGAGCATTTCGGAGCGTGGAGGGGCACGAAGGGGGACGACCTATGTGCGGGTGGCGATGCAGGTGGCGATGGTGGCGATGGCGGAGTGAGCTGAGGTGGACGGTGTGTGGACGGACCACAGAGTGCCTTTTGGCCATTTGGCCAAACAGTCTCGAAGTCTATTGAGAAAATACTATCGGTAGATATAGACATCAATTAATGAAGATAGACAAAGATGATAGGTATTACGTAGTGTGATTGTATTATTTCGCAAACTTCAATCGCATCGTTTTGTAGAGGTAAATAAGTTAAACAAGTCGCGCCTCCTCCATCGTTTCGCTACTTCCGAGCCACAAGAACACGTGCAGTGCGGCAAGGATGCAGTTGCGGGTATACCAGCTCTGGCACCTGCAGGAGAAGCTGGGCATGGAGACGATACAGAAGCGCTCGCTCGGGCGACCGCTGCTGAAAGCCATGGTCGCGGCTCTACAAGCCTTGTCTGGAGGTTTGGTAGCAACACCAAGTGGTCGAGTTTGGTCCTGATCAACCGACCGAGCCGACGATGCGCGCCACCGAGTCTGACGGCGTCTATGCACGTGAACGAGCATTCCGCCGCCCAAGGATGCGAGCGAGCGCCTGGAAGGATGGATGGCCAAGCAGAACGAGAACGCCGACCTACCCAACTTCACCGCGGCGAGCGTCAGTGTCGTCAAGGCGGCGGGCGACAAAGTTCGACACGGCAGCGGAGTGCTCGTCGGAGTTGGTCTTTGTCACGGACCTTGGTGGTCGTGGCGCGCACCCGAAGACGTCTCGGTATTGTGGGGGACCCGGGAGCTGTGAATGAACACGTGGAGCGCAAGTAGGCAGGCGCTGTGTTGTCGTCGCCCGATGCTTTTGCATCGAGTGTCTCAGTAGAGTTCATGACGGTCATGGAGTTCGCGGCGTTCATGGCGAAGGTGGCTAGGATACACGGGCGGAACTGGAGACGACGGCGGCGTCGCTGGCTGGCAGTCGAGTTCGGGACTGCTGCAGTGTTGTTGCGGAGCAGCAGCTCTGAACTTCAGACGATCTTCGAGCGCTGTCGCACTTAGCCGGAGTGACCAGCAGATCTCCGAACCCACGTGCGTGCGTGCGTGCCAGCTGAGCCAGCGCCTGCCGCCGCTGTCACTCGCCAACTCACGTGCCGCCGCCCAAGTCGCCGCCGCCGCCTCCTTCCTCTCCGACCCTGCTGCAATGGCCGCCGTGAACCCCACGCGTGCGTCCGCCCTGCCTTGCGAGAGCTCCCGATCCCCCGACTGACACCCTCGCGCACGCTCGCTCGCCCTCGAACACACACACCGCACCTGCAGCCGCCGAGCTGCGCGATCTCTCCCTTGCGTGCTCGCGTCTCTGGGCTCTCGACAGCAACCGGTGCGTTCGCCGCCGCTGAGCCGCCGCTGCTGCACTTGACGGCCCCTAGTCGCTCGCTCGGCCACTCACCTGCTGCACGAACCAGCCTCGAGCCGGACGTGGACTACAAGATCAACCTGCAGGACGGCAAGAGCATGTGGGAGCACGGCGACTACGCGAGCGAGCGGCTCTTCACGTTCGTGGACCCGTGCGTGTTCGAGCGCCGCACCTTCCGCCTCTTCTACGACCTGCTCGACAACTACGAGCGCGGCGTGCGTTGCCTCTCGCCTTCCTCGTTGACGGAGCTGCTGCTGCTGATGGTGCTGGTGGGTGGCGCTGACGGACGCTGTCTGCTTCCTCTCTACAACGTTCTCAGACGGGCATCTCGGAGGACGTGACGGAGGAGGAGCTCGTGGAGAACAACGCGTTCCTCAACGCAGTCGTCGACACAGCGCCGATGCGCTACGTGCACGCGTGCGTCGCCTGCCGCAGCGCTCGCTGTCACGTGCTGGTTGCGCCACTTGCCCCGAACTAACGCGCGCTGGACGAACTCGCGCGCGCAGGTGGCTCACGAAGAACAAGAAGTTCAGCGGCGACATGCGCGCGTTCAAGCGCAAGCTCGACTACATCTGGTTCGGCCTGTACCGGCGCCAGGCGTCCAACGACTCGTCCGGCTTCGAGCACGTCTTCGTCGGCGAGGAGCGCGACGTACGTCCCGGGCCGGGGGTGCAGCACTTGCTCGCCTTGCTGACGCCTCTCGCCCGTGTGCCCACTGCTGCAGGGTAAGATCTGCGGCTGCCACAACTGGATCCAGCTCTACAACGAGGAGCGCCACGGCCGCCTCGACTACCGCGGGTACATCCGCCCGAAGCAGCGCGGACGCAAGTTCACGGAGCCGTACGACCACGAGCAGCTCGTGACGATCCAGTTCAGCTGGGAGCGCGAGATCAAGCCCGTGTCGACGAGCCTCATCGGCGTGAGCCCCGAGTTCGAGCTCGCGCTCTACACGCTCTGCTTCCTGAACGGCAAGGAGGAGAACCACGTGCAGCTCGGGCCGTACCTGTGCAACATCAAGTGCTTCAGCTTCGGCCGCGGCGACCGCGTGAAGATCGGCACGGCGTTCCCGGAGGCGCTCCCGCTCACGGAGGCGCAGGCGGCGGCCAAGATCCAGGCGATCATCCGCGGCAAGCGCGTGCGCCAGCAGCCGGGTGCGTTCCAAGCCAAGCCTGCGACGAGAACGACGACGACGACGACGACCAAGTCGACGACCGTCGCGTGGGGCGGCAACGGTGCCGCGGTGGTGAGCCAAACGACCGTGACGACGGCGACGACCGCGACGGGCGATGCGTGGGGGCCAAAGCCTGGACAGTCGGGTCCGACGCCGGCGGAAGCTCCGGGGTCAGACGCGCCGCCAGCCCCAGCGGCGCCTGCAGGCGCATGGGCCAAGCCGCACAAGTGGTAGGCGACGACGACGACGTCATCGACCTTGACATGGCTAGAACAGTTGATTTCGCGAGCAGTTTGGCTTCATTTGCAATGTCGAGGATCCTGAAAGGTCGCGAAACCACTCAAAGACGTGCGGAAAACAAATATGTCTACTATACGCGCGTCGCGCCTCTTCCTGCACTCGTTTTCCAACAACTACAGCACAAAACGCGGTAGCGACCGACTGACCCATGGAGGCGAAGGGCGGCGAGGGCGGCGAGGGCGACAAGCGCGCAGGCGCCAAAGCCGCGGCCAAGGCGGCCACCGCCGGGGGCGACGCGGACGACCGCGAGTGCGGCGCGCCACCCTCGGACGTCGTCGCGCTGCGCCACGGCTACAACCAGACGTACATCGTGCGCGCGAGCGCGAGCAGCCTGCACGAGGTGCTCTTCCGCTGCGGCAACTGGTGCTACACGGGCAAAGTTGACCTCGGCGGCTCGGCGCTCGAGCTCGCGGACCTGCCCGTGGTCATCCCTGCGCTACAGAAGCAACAGGGCTCGCTGCAGTACCTGTGCGAGTGGAAAGCGATGCCCGCCACGTCGCCCTACTCGGTGCCGCTCGAGACGCTCTACGACGTCTTTGACTTCCTCGGTGCGGAGCTCGCGAGTGAGCGCATGGAGAAGAAGCTCGTGAAGGCAGCGAGCGAGTTCGCGTGGGTGGACGAGGACAGCGACGCGAAGAACTTCTTCGAGCTCCAAAGCGGCGGCTACGAGTGCTTCGACGACGTCGACTTTGTCGCGAGCAAGACGTTCGTGCGCGGCCTCGTGCTGCTGGTGATCTACTACCAGCGCAGTTTCTACGTCGTGCTTCAGGAGGGCGAGGGCGAGCAGCCGCTGCTGGACGTGCGCTTCCCGGACCTCTCGGCGCACCTGCAGGGCATCCACCTCAAGACGTACCGGGACAACGACTGCACCAACATGAAGAAGTTCACGCTCTGGCAAGCCATGAAGCCCGGGAAGAACGCGAGTCCGCCCAAACCGCTCAAGGTGCAGTGCAAGGACGTGAGCGGCACGGGGTACAACCAGACGTTCCTCATCCGCCGAACGCCGCGCGTGAACGGCGACTCGGGCTCGAGCCAGAGCCTGCGGGAGGTGCTCTTCCGCTTCGGCAACTGGTGCTACAACGGACACGTCGACCTTGGTCCGAAGCTCGAGCTGCCGGACATCCCGGTGATCATCCCGATGCTACGGCGACAGCAAAGCGCGCTGGTGCGTCTGCTGGCTCGTTGGCATGCTTGACGCCATACTGCACACTTGCGCTTGGTGCCTCATCCATTGGTTGACGGCGCCTTCGGGTTGGTTGGTAGACGTTCATGTGCGAGGTTTCGAAGATGCCGGCGACGTCGCTCTTCACGCCGTCGATGGAGCACCTTGCGGCTGTCGTTCCTGCGATCCAGGGAGAGCTCTCGAAAGCCGAGCAGTTCGTGCAGAGTCTGGCGGCGAACGGCAGCTCATCCGGTGACAGCACGAACCGCGTCAGCGAGTGGCTTGAGGACGATGCGATCGAGTGCTTCTTCGAGCTTGGGATGGACAAGTGTCCAGCTCTCAAAGTGCGTCGATGGCGACGTATCCCGGAGTGTTGTGGCCGCTAACACTCTCTCGTTCCGCAGGATGTGGAAGCCATCGCGAGCAAGATCTACATCGGCGGCGTAGTGCTCGTGATGCTGTACTTTGATTACACGTTCTACGTGTACGTCGAGAGCGGCGAGGAGGAGCAGCCGCTGCTGGACACCAACTTCCCGGACATCACGTTCCAGAAGGAGGGCGTGCAGCTCAAGACGTACAGCAAAGGTGTGAGCGGATTCTCGGAACTGCGTCGCCTGAGCATCTGGAAGGTCGTGAACGAGCTCGATGAGCAAGACGAGGATCAGCTCGCGGACTGCATCTCGAAGACGACGAAGAAGCCGGCAGCGGGTGGCGGCGCGCTGCACGCTGACGCGAAGCAGAGCGAGAGTCGGCGGGAAGATGACGCCAAAAGCGGCGAGGAGAAGCGAGTCGGCGAGACGTCCCGGAAGACGTCGTTGCCGCACCACATCGCACCGCTCAAGGCGACTGCCGTGTCGACGCTCAAGGCGATGCCGGACTTGGGTATCAAAGCTCCTTGGGATGAGACGGGACGACCGCTTGGTCTCCGCAAGTGAAGAGGAGACGCCGAGTGCTCCTCAGCCCGACCTCCAATGCCAAACAACATCAAGCAAGCCACTACACATCGAATCCAGCACCTGTCTTCTCGTCGCGCTCACTCTGTGAGCTCAATAACTTCAACGACCATCATTTCAGCGTAGGATTGCCAAACTCCACGCTTGACACACTGCGCGGTGGTCTCCACTCGCGTCTCTCGTCGCAATCTCGACTCGCCTTGCCTGTGTGAAGCCTCACTGTTTCGTTGCTCCGCTGAGCGTCCACACACACAACGCACGAAGCTGGCGTGTGTCGGTCTGCGCAGCGCAAACTGCGAGTGCACTCCGGATTGAGTAACACAAACTGTGGTCGCTGGAGCACAAGAGCAAGAGCAGCATCCCCGATGTTCCCAGAGCATGGGATACGATGCATTTCGCTCCTTACGCTCTACCTACTCGCTGCAGTCGTGCAGATACAATCGCCACGTGATACCAGCAGGCGGACTGACACCTGGCATGGTTCAGGATGCGTTGTGGCTCCAACTCGAGTGCCCGAGTCGCCTACTCTCCTGCTCTCCTGCTCTCCTGCTCTCCGACAGCAGTTCCATAGCGAAACACAACTGCAGAGTGCAGGCGACTCCAGCAAGAGCAGACTGGGATCACCTCATATCACATGCCGCCCCCGTGCATGTGTGAACTCGCGGGCATAGCCTGGAGCGAGATCACCACGCTGACCGACAGGAGTCGGTGTGGACTGACGTCGGCGTCGCAGCGCGCGAGCTCCGATGCGCAGGTTCCGGTGCGCTCGATTGGCGAACGCGGACCTCTCAACATCTCCGACGTTTGTCACCCAGAGCAGAGGACAAGCTCTCTGCAGCTTCGCTACACTCGACAGCATGCGCTGCGGGCTCGAGCCCTTCCTGTGTGCAAGTCGTGCTCGTCGGACAACCAGATCAAATCGAAGAAGGAGGCCGCGGAGATCATCCGAGGAGTTCGCTGTCCTCCGCGCGATCACAAGGCTAGTGCCTTCAAGCGATTTGACAAAGATCGCGAGTTGCTTGAACGCTAGCTGGTCTCTCGCGGTAGCAACTGGGCGGGAGCAGCTCCAGCGAGACCGTTTGTCCAAACAGAGGCTGTCAACACAGCTTACAGCTTGCCATCCTCCGCGAAGCTGCTTGAATCGATACCGTTCGCTGCCGCGCCACCGCGAGAAGGAGACTCGACCACTCCGCTCACTCTTCAATACCCCACGCACTCGACTCGTCCCTCGACATTGCCAAGACACGATGCACTCGCTCGAGAAGTCCGAGAAGCTGCTCCAGAAGCAGGAAGACGTGACCACCACCCAGAGCAGCCTCGAGGATGGCGGCGCCGACGTCGCTCGCGACGGACTCCGCAGGAGATCTGGGACGACATCGTCAAACGAGAGCAGTTCCTCTACTACGCGCTCATCTTTCTCAACGGCTCCATCATGTGGGCGTACTACTCGTGCCTCTCGGCGCTGAACTTCTGCCAGGCGGCGTTCCCGGACTCTGGGCTCGACTTCTCCTTCCTCACGACGCCCGTCACTCCCTGGCCGATGTTCCTCGGGCAGTCCGTGCAGATGGCGTTCGGGCTCGACAAGAAGATCCGCCAGCAGACCCGTGGATACGTCGGGTACGGCATCTACCTCGTCATGGCGCTGCTCGTCATGGTCGTCAGCGCCATCAACTTTGGCAGCCAGAAGACTGGCGCGACGCTCGTGCTCGTCTGCTTCGCGTGCAGCGGCGCCGCCAACTCGCTCGCCGAGGCGCTCGCGGCTCTCTTCCCGGTCGAGAAGTTCACGAACGCCGTGCAGGTCGGCAACGTCTGGGTGGCGATCCTCAACATCACGATCCAGACACTGCTGCGTTTCACAATCGGAGGCACCAGGCAGACCGGCGACTCGACCAGCACGAGCTTCTACCTCTTCTTCTCGCTGCTCGTGGTCGTGCTGATCGCGGCCGTGATGCTCTACCGCCACATCGTCACCTTTCCTTGCGTTAAGTACCTCATCGAGCGCAACGAGTCCTCGGCGCTCGCCGAAGGGTTCCATCCGCAGTCGATCCGCAAGACGCTTGGCAACATCACGCGCATCTTCAAGATCATCTGGCTGCCTGCGCTCACGCAGTTCCTTGCCCTCTTCATCTCGTTCGTGACGATCCCGGGGTTCGGCTGCACCGCTGCGCGCAATGTCGCCGTGCCCCTGTACTCGGACGAGGCGTACCCGATGGTAGCGCTCTGGTACTGCTCGCCAGGCATCATCGGGAGCTACAACCTCGGCGACTTCCTCGGCCGAGTCTTCTGCAGCGTGCTCGCGTACAAGCTCTTCACGATGAGACTCTCGTTCGGGCTCAGCATCAGTCGCTTCGTGTTCATCCCGCTGCTACTCATGGGCGTCGCCGGCACATCACTCTACTCGTTCGAGGCAGCGTCGGCGCGCTCGTGTACGACGCGGCGCTCAACTTCGCGATCGGGCTGTCGAACGGCGTGCTTTGCACCGTCACGATGGGTGCCGCGCCTCGCTTGCTCAAGCCCGAGGACCGCGAGACTGGCGGCGCGATCTTGGTCTGGTGGCTCTTCATCGGCATCGCTGGCAGCTCCACGCTCGGCTTCGTCATCAGCGACCAGCACTGGTTCGGCTTGTAGGCATCAAGCGGCCGTCGCATTCACCGGCACCTGCAGCCACCACGTGAGCCCGAGCACACAACTCGCGCATCGAACACGCTCGCTCCCATTCTGCAGTTCCTTCATCTGTTGTTGCCAACTCACTCGCTCGCCGTGGCAACGGACAGCCAGTCGGGGAGCGTGTAATCTCTGGCTGCGTACTCGTGCGCCGACACCGCCGACGCCCTCGCGCTGTCCGTCGCCGCGAAGATCGACGCGCCGACCCACGCGACCATGTTGCGCGGGAAGAACGGCGACACAAGCTGCGCGAGCTCCGTGTGCGGCACCGTCGCTGACGAGAGTCCGGCGAACTCGTTGTCGTTGCGGAGCGCGAACCGGAGCTCTTCGATCACGCGCTGCGGGAGCCCCGGGATCATCGCGGTGCCGCCGATGAGGAACACGTTCGCGAGCATCGCAGCCCGCACATCCACCGGCAACTTCTTCACCACCTGCAGCAGTCCACGCACGATGGACACGCCATTCTCTTCGTCACCTGTGTCGCGCAGAAGAAGCGCGAGTTCAGTCGGCATGTCTGCGGTGACGATCAAGTTCCGTGGCGCCTACCGACGAAGAGGTGCTCGACTGCTTCCGTGCGGACGAGCGCGGGGATCTAGCGGAGCGAGCAGCGATGGGGTCAGTGGGGGGTCGCACTTCGCCACGCACGCGCTGGTACCTTGAGCGGATCCTTCGTGAACGTCGGGAAGTCTGCGTCGACAACGTTCGCGATCGGGTCCTGTCGCCAGGCTCGCGTTAGCGCGCCGCACGTCGCTCTCCGCCCACAACGAACGCGCACCATCGGCTGCGCGAAGCACGCGCGCTCCAGCACGTCCTCAGCGTCCGCGAGCTCGAAGGTCGGGTGCGTCTTGCGCATCTCGGTGGCGATCCGCGCGCAGCAGACCGCGCTGCCAGTCGGGATCGCTGCAGCGCCGCACAGTCAGAGAGCGGGAGTGACGGTGCCCCTCCCTCCCCATAGCCACGGACGCACTTGCGTAGAGGTGCTGCACGGGGATGCCCTTGAACACGGGCAGCACGCGCGCCTCCGCCCAGCCGCAGTCCACCACGAGCGCCGAGTGATGCGCCGTCGCGTAGAGCGCCACGAGCGCCGCGGGCACGAGCGCCACGGACGCCGCCTTGAGCGCCGAGAAGAGCGTCTCGAGCAGCGCCTCGCGGAACGCACGCGGACCCGCGAGCTCCTCGCAGACGACGAAGCGGCGGTGGCTCGGGTTCACGCGCAGGTGGCTGGCAAGCACTCGCGGGTCAGCAGCGTCGAGCAGGACCAGCACTCCGCGGTTGGGCTGCAGACTCACTCGAAGCACACTGCGCGCAGCTGCGGACCCAGGAACGCGAGCCACTGCGCCGTCGAGTGCGGCGCGCGCAGGAGCTCCGCCGCCTGCAAGCGATCGATGAGATCTTGGGCGACTACGCGCCACGTCGCGAGCGAGCGGGAGGGAGGGAGAGCGACCTTGGCGCACCTTCCAGGGGAGCACAACGCGCGGCGCGCGCTCCTCCGACAGACCGCACTTGACGTACTTGGCGCCGATCTCGAGCACGAGCGCGCTCTTCTCGCCCGCGGCGGCGACAGCGGCAGCCGGGCGGTGCTGCATCTTGCGAATACTTGATTTTATCACTATCGAATTCCGAGTAGAGGACATGGAGCAGGCGCTGCGTGCGCTGCTGAAAGGTGGGGAACGCGTCGCGCACTCGCACTCCGCTGCATGCGTGCGCTTGGTGACGCGTCTCTCGCTCGCAGACCCGCTGCTGCAGGACGTCCCGCAGGACGCGTCGCTCCGCCAGCTGCAGGCGCTGCGCGCGGTCGAAGCCGGCGACGTGCTGACGCTCCGACTCACTCGCTTCAACCAGCAGGCGCCACTCGGTGCGGAGCTCTCTCCTGCTTCCTGCTGCTTCTGCTCGCAGCAGCCGCTCACGCGATAGACGAGCGGTTGTGGAGGCAGCTGTGGTGGTGGCGGTCGCCAGTCGCGTGTCCGACCTCAAGCGCGAGCTGCAGCGCGTCGTGGCGGCGGCGGAGGAGCCGGCGCTCGGCGGCCGCCGTCTCTCGTGGTAGGCGCGTTTGCGCTGGTGGCGAGAGCGCGGGGCTCCTCACTCTGACCCTGACTTACGCGCGTCGTGACGCCATGCCGCCAGGAAGCACGTGTGGAAGAACTGGGCGCTGGTGTGCGACGGCCGCGAACTCTCGGAGCCGCGCGCGCTGCTCTCGGCGCTCGGCGTCGCCAGCGGCAGCGAGCTCTCCTTCCGCGCGCGCGAACGCGCTCAGCGCGCCGACAGAAGCGCGGCGTCGGCCGCCCGACGCCGTCCACAGCACCACAAGACGCGACGATGACAAGCGGCAGGAGCAGCGCTGCTTCGGTGCATTGTTAGCGGAATGGAAGCGCGCCGCCTCGCGCGGCAGCCGCGGCGTCACCGCACCTCCTCCTTGTCCTCTTCCGTGGCGTCCAGCAGTTCGCGCAGCTCGGCCCAGAACGCCTCGCGCGCGGCGCCTTCGAGCGCGCCGTCGAGCGTGGCGCCGCGCTCCACCCCGTCGCGCGCGAACCAAAGCGCGCACACGTGCGTGTCGCCCTCGGGCAGCGCCAGCGCATGCTTGTCCTCAACATACACGGGCGGACCCTTGGTCACGAGTCGGCGCAGCTCCGCCTTGCAGTCCGCGTGCTGCACCCCCTTGACGTACTGGTGGAACTGCGTCTCGAGCAGCTGCTGCACCACGTCCGCGGCGAAGAGCGCCGGGTGCCACGTGCCGCTCGGCGCCGTCTGGTACTCGCAGTAGTTGCCCTCCTCCTCCGTGATGTCCTCCATGGTCGCGAGGCACTCCATGCCGTCCGCGGGCTTGCCGTGCGTCGTCGTCGTCGTCGTCGCCATCGCCTTGACCACCTTCTCCTTGTTCCGAGTCCGATTCTTCCGTGTGAGGGTTTCCGGTAGTGCAGAAAGCGAGGGAGGACACCTCGATTTTCGCACTATCTGAATCTTGCCCACGAGGCTGCTTACGTGGAGCTCAACAGAAGCGCATTCGACACCTCCTGAAGAGCTCCTCGCCCCACGAGCCAGGAGACATGGTGGACTACAAGGGCCAAGCCGCCGCGGAGCGCTACATGGTCACCGTCTTCGTCATCGTGTGCGCGCCCGCGTGGGTCTACGGCTACCTGCAGCAGGACTTCACGTACCCGTTCCACGCCTGGCTCGCTGCTACGGCGCTCGCCGCACTCGTGCGTGTCTGCTCCGCTGCGCTCCGGCTGCGTTCGTGAGTTAGGAAAGGGGAGCGCTGTCTGCTTATTCTATCGCTCCCTCTCCTCTCTCTCTCTCTCTCTTTGTACGCGTGTGCGCACTGCAGGTCGTGCTGCCGAACTGGGGGATCTACAACCGCAACCCGATCAAGTGGCTGCCGAGCGCCATGTACCAGAAGAAGAAGACCAAGAGCGACTGAGAGCGGCGAGCGCCAGCGCAGCGCGCACGGCGGAGACCAAGCGAAGGAAAATACACTTTGTATGGGGAGTTGGCGCGTCACGCGCGAGAGCAGGAGAGCAGGCAGGGGCGGCGTCTATGGGAGGCGGACGAGTTACTCCTCGTCGTCCTCGGCGCTCTCGTCGTCCTCGTCCTCGTCCTCGTCCTCCTCGTCGTCCTCGTCCTCGTCCTGGAGAAAGTACTGCACCGGCGTCTTGTAGAGGTCGTCCTTGATGATCTCCGCCAAGTCCTGCGGGCCTTCGGTCGTCGCGAACCACTGCGAGCGCACGAGCACGTGTCAGCACCTGCTGCGCGTCCCGTCTCAACGTCACCACCGAACCTGCAGCAGCAGCAGCAACAGCCACGAACCTCGATGAACGGCGCCGTCTCCTTCACCTCCTTCGCCTCGTCCGTCTTCTTCCACTCGAGCGCGGCCGCCGTCACCTCCGGCTCCACCTCCTCGCCGTCCGCGGTGTCCTCCTTGTACGTCACGAGCTTCCAGAGCACCTTGTTGTTCAGGTACGGGTTCTCGCTCAGGGCCTGCTCCCATCACATCCGTCAGCGCTCTGCAGACATACACACACACACACACACACACACACACACATGCGCGGACGCAAACGCGAACGCACCAACTCGATCTTGAAGCTCCCGAGGTCGTCCGTGAAGTGGACGTCGAGCGTCGTGACGTGGTCGATGATCTTGTGGTCGTCATCGACGATGAAGTTGCCGACGGCCGGGTGGTTCACGAGTGCCTGCTTCCAGAAGTTCGGGATGTCGGCGAGGAGCTTGTTGCGCTTCTCGTACGTGGGGCGCTTGGCCTTGTTGTAGCGCGTCTCGATCGCGAGCACCTCCTTCGCCTGCTTGGCGTTCTCCTTCTCGAGCTCATCCTCCACGACGGTGATCTGGTCGAGCACGAGCTGCAGGCGCGCGGTCTCCTCGGCCGTGGCGGCCACCTCCTCCTCCTCCGTGCGCTGGCGCTTGGGCGACGTGTCGGCGCTCGCGTCGGCTGCGCGCTTGTCTCCGCTCATCGTCGTCGGGAGGTCGAGGGGCTGGTGGTGGGTTGCGGAAGGAGCTCTTGGGCTTTTGGCGGGAAGCGCGCGAATGAAAGTTTGGCCTCGAACGGGCGGATCTTGCCAGGACGCTGACTCGATGGACGAATGGTCAAGGGGAGTGGCACGATGTACCAGCTGTAAAAAGCAGAAATATGAAATATGGCAAAAGGGATAGAGTGCAAACAAAAAACATGGCAAGTTTGCAAATTTCACAAAGTACGATTTCATTTTTTTATATAAAACTGAGATGTTTGATAGTGACGTTAAATAAACGATAAACAAACTGAATATTTAACGTAAAGTCCAAATCTCCTCGTTTGCGTAAGAAATAAGATATCGTACTTTGTGAAATATATATATTTAAAAGTTATCAACATTTGTGCTGTGACAAATAAACGTTATTAACATGACCGAGTTTTCAGAACTCATTTGTCAAATTACTGTCTCGAATTCAAATGAAATCTGTGCTGGCCAAGGATTCTCAGAAGACCTGAGCCGCGAGTCGATGTCCCGCCAGCACACCAACCAGCCATGACCCTCCTCCCGAGCTTCCTCGAGTGTGACCATGGCGGCCGGATCGCGTTCGAGGGCTACAGGCACACGAGAGAAACCAAAGCTCTCGCGTTGGACAGAACGCGCTGCAGGGAGCTGAGTCGTCTGGAGATCTGTATCTGCAGATGCAGCCGAACACGTCGTGCGAATGCAGATACCTCTGCGTCGGTGACGATGCGCGTCTCCTCAAGATACGGTGAGGGAGAGGATCGCGGCGAACACACAGTGCTCTTCTCGTGGCTGCCTCGCCTCAAGAAGGCGCGTTCAAGTGGTGTGTGCGTTGGTCATGCAGCAGCTGCAGCCCCCGTCGCAGCGGTCAAGATCGTCGACAATCGTCCTTGTGCTGTCGAAGGCTGCGAGGCTCGCTCGCAAGCGAACAACATGTACTGGCGTCACGGCGGGCTTCTTCTTCTCGCATAGTGAGAGAGGTAGCGCGTGAACGCGAATCGACCGAACTTCAGTTGCCTTGTGTTCTCTAGTCTTCACTTGCACTCTTTCTTGTGCAGCTCATGCTCGTGCTGCTGATGATGCTCACGCTGCTGCTGCCGCGCCTCCTTCTGCTTGAGGACGGCGTCGGCCGCGGAGCCCGCAGCTGCGAGTGTGCGCGGCCGCGCCCCGCCCCCGTCACTCGAGGGCTTCCAGACCATCGCGCTCTGGAAGCCCTCGAGCGCGGGGACACTGGCGCTGCTGCTGGCGCTGCGTTCGTCGCCGCGGAACACGCGCGCGAGC
This sequence comes from Globisporangium perplexum, assembly GCA_023333865.1. Classification (NCBI taxonomy): domain Eukaryota; phylum Oomycota; class Peronosporomycetes; order Pythiales; family Pythiaceae; genus Globisporangium; species Globisporangium perplexum. Next base: position 5,975 of record JAASFS010000084.1, on the reverse strand, counting down.
TCCGCGAACGAGTCGAAGTCCACCTACCACGCAGCCGCCGCATCAGCCGCACACAGAGCCACAGCGTATGTGTGTGCAAGAGAAAGAGAGAGAGAGAGAGAGAGAGACGAACACACGCACGTCGTCCTGCAGCCGGAGGCACCTGAGTGCGGCAAGCAGCTCCGGCGTCGACACGCCCACTCCGAGCACATGCACGAGCGCTTGGCGAGCTGTAGAGGGAAGCAAGAGAGTCGTGTCACCACCCCACACACCGCCGCACAGCGCACAACGCCAGGACGCACTCTGCGCAACCGAGAGCCGCCCGGTGTTCCCGGTGTCGACGTCCGTGAACGCTGTCCAGAGCAGCTCGGCCGGGTCGTCGACGTCATCGCCATCCGCGTCGCTGCCGCCCCCACTACTCGAGCAGTCGAAGGCGTCGCCGTCGCTGTCGGAGGACGCGTCGCCGTCGTCGTGCTCATCTGCCTGCGGCTCGTCGCCTTCCTGCACGGTCTCCATCTTGGCGCAGCCGCCGCCAGGCGCGGTCTGGCGCTTGAGCTCGCGCGCGCGCATCCGCTCGAGCTTCTTGCGCGAGCGCGCCGCCTTGTAGGCGGCGACCACCTTCTTCTGCGCGGCGGCGTGCTGCGCGATCGTGTCGGCGTCGCGCGGGTCCTCAACCCTGTATTGGTCCTTGTTCCGCTCGCGCGCGTGCTGCCAGGCGTGCCACGAGTGTAGCGCAGCATGCATGACCTCGAGCTCCGGGTCGGAGAGCGGGCGGATCTGCCGGAGCTTGCGCACGAGCGTAAACTGCGGCTGCGGCGGCTGCTCGAGCGAGTAGAAGCGCTCGAGGTGCTTCGCCGCAGCGTTCACAGGTCTCGCGAGCCGCTGCATCTCTGCGTGCAGCTTCGGGTCGTCCAGCAGCACAGCAGAGAGCGGCGCTCGCGGGTGCTGCTGGAGCTCTTCGAAGAAGACGCGAGGCTGCTGCTGCTGCTGCTGGTGGTGGTCAGCGGACACCTCCTTGCGGACCCCGTTGGTGTCGACGCCGCGGGTCGCAAGGAGCAGGAACTGCTCGATGTCGCGCGGACGCAGCAGCTCGCAGCCCGTGCCGTCGCCGTTCAGCACGAGCAGGTGGGGTTCAATCGGGTCGCTCACGACCGCCGTCGCCGGGATCCGCTCCACCTCGTACTTGACGGCGTCGGCGTCACTCACGATACCTGCGAGGTCGACAGTGACTCTCGGGCTCTTGCCGCCGAAGTCCACCGCGAACCGGTTCTCTTCGTGGTCGCAGAGCTCGAACCGCCCGAGCGCGTTGTCGAAGTAGTACACGCCGCGGTGGCTCGTGACGTTCAGGTCGGCGTCCTCGGCGCTCGCGCGCGGAGGAGGAGCCCAGTCGGCAGGCGGCTGGTACTCGATCCGCCCGCTGTCTTTCGCCACCACGCACACGCCGCTGGGCTTGCGGATCGTCACGCGGCCGTTCACCTGCGCGATCACCTTGGTGTTGTAGCCCACCTCGATGCGCGTGCCGTCGTAGGTGTTGACTGTGCTGCGCGTGCGCAGTCCGCCTTTCGTCACGGCCACGCGCTCGCCGCGTGCGTGGCGCTGCGCGGCGAGGTTCACGGCGATGTCGGTGCAGACGTCAGCGAAGCCCGCCTTCTTCACCAGCACGTGCGACCCGGAGCCGTTCGTGAACATGCAAGTGCCGTCGACGTGGTACGTCGCGCGCGAGCCATCGGTGTGGGTCACGACGACCACGCCGTTCGCGCGCCGCTCGACCAGAGCGTTCGTCGCTGGATCCACGACGCGGATCGACTTCCTGTCGAGATCCTCGCCCTCATGAGAACCACCGAGAGTGTACGTGTGGACTTCGCCGTTTGCGAGCAGCACTCTCTGCTCGTCGCGGGCGAACTGGCACAACACGGTTCCTTTCCCGGTGATCAAGCGGTAGAGCTCTCTGTCCGAGGTCGACGCGCTCGCCGCCGCCGAGACGTATCGCTGCACAATGGAGCCGTCGGAGCACGCGGTGACCGTGAGTCCGTTCGGGAAGGTGCTGGTTGCCGAGATGGTCGAGAACCCGTCGGGCTTCTTCTTCTGTGAGCGACCTTCGTGGATGTGGAGCTGCGAGCTGTCTTCAAACGACGCGCAGAACTGGAGCAGGTGGCGTCGAGCGTCCTGCGGTGCTGGAGCCGCGTCTCCTCCTGTGTGCTGGGATGAAGTGGAGGCAGACGCTTCGATCTGGCGAAAGCCGAACACGTCTCTGTGAACACAACAACGTCCTCGACGCACAGAGGTCAGAGGCGGAAGATCGATCGCGCTCCACCAGCCTCAGCCTCGACTCACCCTCCCTGGTACACGTTGAGCCACGAGTAGCCCCTCGGGGTCTGGTAGACGCGGATGATGCTCTGGTCGGACGGGAAGAGCGCGTAGGTCTTCTCGGACACCAGCGCCAACTCCGCGGACGAGAGTGGTACACAGGCGTCGACTGCCTTAAGCGTTCGTGGCGTCATGTACTCGTCGGGGAGCAGTCGTTCCTTCCGCCAGTCTTTGAACCCCGGTCGGTGGCGCACGTGGTCCTTGGCGCTCCAGTGTGTCGTACGGAAGCGACCGGGAGCGGTCGTCGCAAGCGTCGCGACCAAGAGCGAGTCTGTGGCCGCGTAGTAGTCGCTGTACATCGTGGGGAAGTTCCCGAGGATCTGCGCCAGACGCTGTGGGAGGACTGAGCGGTCGAGCTCTTCCACAAAGCAGCGCGTGCGCTGGAGTTTGCCCTTCCAGCTCTCGCCGAGAACGTCCTCGAACCGCTGCAGCTGGCGGGTCAGATGCACTTGCGCGACGTCGAATGGAGCACAGAACCCGCGGAACTCGGTGTCCTGTACACTGCGCACGGTGTGGGATAGCAAAGCCTTGACCGGCATTCCCTTGCGGCCGCTGTTGCCGACTCCCGCGAGGTCGCTGGACGCCCACATCTCTTTCTCGACCTCGTCGATCCACTGGCCAAGCACGCTGCATGGATCTGTTGGTGCGAAGTCCGCCCCTCCTGCTCGCTCCTTCACAAAAGTCGCGTACGCGACGGCGAGTCGAAGAGCTGCAGTGTCGCCATACGTGATGAACTCCTCGATGTACGCCTGGTTGCTGAGTGTCTCGTCGCCTGTGCAGCTCTCTCCTGTGCCGACGAGCGTGAGCACGACCGCCTCTTTCATCGCGAAGAGCACGACGCTGACACCCACGCTTGCTTCGTAGACGCTGCGAAGGATCTGTTCGTAGCTCTTTAGCATCGCACTTGCGTTGTCGTCGTGGGCAAGCGGTTGGGCCACGGGGATCGGGATCATCTTCGTCGTGGAGACCCAGCGCTTGAACTCGTACTTGTGAGCCGCGAGCTTCTCGGCACTCGTCAGCAGCTCCTTCGTGAGGTCCGCGGCACCCTTCGGATCCTTCACAGCAGTAGTCGAGCAGGGCACATCGGCGAACACGAAGTCACTCCACTCGAGCCCGCCGACGCTGGACGCCTCGTAGCTCTCTCTCACGAGCACGTTCGACGTCAGGAACACGGACTGCACAGCTGCCGCGGACCCGATCACCTCGTCACTGGTAGTGATTGCAGTGGCGTTGGAGGCGATGGCACCAAGGATCTGACGCTGAGAGACGCTCTTGCGCCGTCCGTCGGCAAGCCGGAGTGACTTGCGCCGACCCTCACGCAGCTCTCTTGTAGGGTCCACGACGAGCAACACTCCGTCGATGAGTGGGAGTAGCGGCAGTTCGCCCTGGAGCACGCCGCCAGCCTCCCCCGTGCGTAGCAGCGCCTGCATCTCAGCGAGCGACGCTGGGTACTGGCTGAGCAGGTATATGCGAGCTGGGGCGACGGTACTTTCGCCGTGGTCAACACCTGCAAAGTCCGCCAGAGGTCCTATGGGAGGCGCGTCGGGCTCAGTCTCGTGTCCTGATGTCGCTGCGTCGGTCGCTTGAGATTCAACGCCTCCATCGCTTGCGTCTGTGTGCGCCACTGCCTGCCGCCCCGCCGCCGCGTGCGCGTCTCGGTCGAGTCGCACTAGGCGTTGGAACGCGTTTGCCAGCACGCACGGCGTCAGCGTCACCTCAACGTCTGCGAGCGCATCCGGCGACTGCGAGTCGGATTCTGCTCCATCCGCATCACCACCACTGTCACCACTGACACTGGCAGCAGGCTTTTCGCTGCTGCAATCCCGAGCGAGGACAGCGGTCGATACGAGTGCCTCGTGAGCCGCGGCTCGCGCCGCTGTCTCCACCTCCGCACGCGTCACGACACGAAACGAAGTGGCACGCGACCAGCACGCAAGTCGTGGTTCGCTCGCCACCAGCCCCATCGCGTCACGCACAGCTGCCGCCTCCACATCGGACGCGCTGTGCGCGACGAGCATCACCTGGAAGCTCCACGCATCGGGCATACTCGAGCAGTCCAAACATGAAGAATGCCCTTACAAGATCATTAAAGTTTCAGAAAAGATCTTTTTAGATAATTCACACCCAATCTCCGAGTCACAAAATGGAGAAAAGTCAACTGTGCAAAAAGCATCAGCTTGAGACATAAACACTTACACACCAATGACCCTACGGCTTATGCATTGTGATCACCACTGTTGTGGTCCGATGACCATTACATGCTTGGCTGTCGAGTTATTCAAATGTTCCCATGCGGTTAAAATGACTCAATGGAATAAATCACAACAATTTTGCTATCGACGCTGCTCGGCTTCAAGGACTTACAGGAGTAGCTGTTAGTTGTATACACTGTCTTGGTGTCTCGGCTACAATGTAATAGAGGCAACCGAGCGCCAGTGATGGAGCTGAGTTACGGAGAGATGTTCAAAACGCGATGGCTTTCATAATATATAAATATAAGTCAATATTGCAAAATTCTCGTACATTATACTAAATGTCAGAAAATCGGACACAAGATCATACCGCTTTTTAAAGATTTTTTGGATAAATATATATCAATTTTGTAATTTTTACACAGATTTTCCTGATTCATGGGTACACAAAATGGCAGTTTGGGGGAGATCACCTCAAAATGTGAAATCCGCTAGAGTGAATTGTTGGAAAGATGAGTATCTCTGATAGTATGGCGTACGTGTTTAATCAATTCGGACGCGCCCCATGTCACCACATAAACTTGTTTGAACTGGGTGGCACATGCAAGATATCAATTATTGAGTATACTGGAATTTTCACACCAAAAGAACTGAACGATTCGAAACACATAGTAAAATGCGAAATTTGTCTCTTTGAGATTTCGAGAGAGGTGCAAACAGATAGAAATACAGCCCTTTGTACTTCAATAAAGTACGATTTCGAATTATTACACATAAGATGAAAAACGATAGAAAACTATGGCATTCTATATCTGTAATTAAAATACAGTACTTTGTTGAATCAATTTTGATAGAAATAAAATATACCATATATTGTTGAATCAATTTTGAAATAGTTAAAATATATGATGTTAGCAAGACGGAGTTCATCGAAAACGTTAGGCAAATAACTGTCCCGAATATATGAAATCTGTCTCGCACACAGAAGAAATGACGATTCTCAGAAATGAAATACTAGAGCTGCGAGTGACGTCCCGCCAGCGCCAGCACCTCAGCGACGATGCGCGCGAGGCTCTGGCCGCGTGACGCATGTCCGAGAACAATGTTGTTATGTCCTTTGTGTCGCCGTACAAGGCGTGTCTGGCAGGGTTTCAAGGGTGATGCAGAGAGACCACCACCACCACTCTACCTTCCATGTGATGGGTGGGACATTACATGGAGGTTGTGTGTGCCACACCAACTCCTGGATCTCAATGGGCGACCCCAGGTGCCAAGGGAATGACGTCACCAGATTATACCATGGAAGTCAAGCCAGACTGTGTGTTACGGAGTAGTCACCTCTTAGCGTGATCATGGTCCTCGCACATCGGGAACCAGATCAGTGACGCGGGTCGACGCGACACTGAGGCTCAGGTGAGAGACACGAGTCAATCACAT
>JAASFS010000839.1:0-11489 GCA_023333865.1 Globisporangium perplexum | reverse complement strand
TGTGTGTGTGTTTGCGCTCTCGGTGTCTGACGCCGGGGCTGCCAACAGCATGAACGCGCCGGTGATGGTGGACATCGAGGGCGAGACGGACCCGCTCAAGATCGCCATGAAGGAGCTGCGCGAACGCAAGATCCCGATCATCATCCGCCGCTACCTGCCCGACGGGTCGTTCGAGGACTGGTCCATCGACGAGCTCATCATCGAGTAAGCAAGCAGCGGTACAATAGAACGGGAGGGAGGCTGCGGCTCGCAACCCACTCGGCTGCTTGCTGCATGGAATACATGGATGGAAGGGTGCTTTGCACACACTCGCGGCTGTCTGGGGGCAGCTGCGCGCCTGCCTATAGAGCGCGAGTGGTCGTCACACGCAAAATGCATCAACTGGTGCTCCGCTTTGCCTTACGTAGAGGCGCGCCAGCCGCCCGCCGCTTGCCTGCGCTTAGTGCACCGTCGTCTGCGACTCGCACGAGGTGCCGTAGTAGCCCGGGAAGCACTCGCAGTCGCCCGTGTCGTAGTTGCACTTGCCGCGGCCGCCGCAGTCGCGGCCCTCGGCGGCGCCGTACGCCAGCAGCACGTCGGTGCCGCTCGGACACTCCTTGAGCGAGCAGTCGGGGCCGCGGTAGCCCTGGTCGCAGTAGCACCCCATGTGCTTGATCTGGTCCCACGCCTCGTACGCCCCCGGACTCCCGCCCGGCATGTCCCGGATGATCGCCGCGAGCGTCAGGCAGATGCCGCGGCCGTTGCAGTTGTTCGGGCACACGGTGCGCTCGCACGCCTTGCCCTCGTAGCCCGGGAAGCAGTCGCAGTGGCCCGTACCGTAGTCGCAGTTGCCCTTCTGCGAGCACTCAGCGCGCGTGTGGCCGATGTTCTTGCCCGTGGGGATCGCCACCCACGCGTCGCCGTACGGGCACGTGCGCAGCGAGCAGTCGGCACCCTTGTACGCCGGGTAGTAGCGTTCCGTGAGCTCATCCTGGCGCAGGTAGCACGTGCACTTGTCGTTCTTGCCGCACGTGCCCTGCGCGTTGCAGCCGTTCGGGCAGTACGCGTCGCTCGGCGCGAGCAGCAGCACGCTCGCGAGCCCGAGCACCGCGGCGCCGAGCACCGAGAGCTTGCGCGACCCCAGCATGCTCGCTCGCTCTCCTTGGGTTCTCGGCTCGGACTCTCGCGCGCTCTCTCTTGGGTGGCGCCTCTCGCGGAATGAGCTCCAGAGTTGCCACCGACATCTTCGGGATGCACGAGCACGGTCACGACCAGGCGCCGCGCCGCCGCGCCGTCGCGCCGCTTGGAGTCGCGTAACGCACTGTTCGTTAAGTGCGCGACTCTACGCACTGGCGCACTTAACGAACCGACGCCGGACCCAATACTCGATTTTTTCACTATGATTGATGAGGCTTTCTAACCCTCCTCCTGGTCGTGCGCGTGCTCATGACGCCGCCGACGTCGCCGACGTGTCGAGCTTCTGGCGCTTGGCCGCGTCCTGGACGCTCGCGCGCCGCTCGGCGCTGAACGCGATGGCCTCCGGCAGCTGGAACGAGAGGCACATCATGACCTTCTTCGGCGCTACGTCGCGCACCTGGTGGAACGTCGTGCGCGCCGGGTCGAGCGCGCCGCCAAGCACCGCCTCAGCGCGCGCGCGCACGTCCGCCTCGACATCCTCGGCGTTCGAGAAGCAGTAGACGTGGATAAACGGCAGCTCGCCCTCCCAGTGGTCGAACTGCCCCGGGAAAGCGTCGAGGAACTCGAGCGCGATGGCCGGGAGGTTCATGAGCACCTGCGAGAACTGCCGGCGCTCCGCGAGCAGCTGCGCGAGGAACGCGCGGCCGTCGAGGTTGCGCGCCTCGACGAGGTGCTCGACTTTGTTGAGCGCGATGTTCTCTTTGAGGAAGTGGAAGCTGCGCGGGTTGAGATCGTTCGCGAGCACGCGGGTGCCGCGCAGCGCGAGCGGGATCGCGAACGGCCCGATGCCGCACATCATATCGCAGACGACGTCCGCCGGTGTGAACGAGCGCACGACGCGCAGGTGCTCCTGCTGCAGGCGCGAGTTCCAGTAGACCTCGGCGTAGTTGAAGCGGAACGCGGCCTTGCACTCGTGGAGCTCCACGAGCATGTCGTCGTCGCCGGCGATGACCTCCATCGGGAACGTCCGGAACTCGGTCTCGATGTTGTCCGTCTTGTTCACGACCGTGCGCAGCTGCTGGTTCTTGTCGAGGATCACCTGCCCGATCACGTGCTTGAACGGCAGCTGGTTGTCGCGCAGGTTCAGGTGCGCGATGTGCCCCACGGTTTCGAACGACGACGGGATGTCCATGCCCGCCGGCAGCACCTGCGCGAGCACCTGGTCCACCGCGAAGTACGAGTAGTCGAGGTCGATCGCGTGGTCCACGAACGCGAGCCCCTCGGCGCGCAGGAAGCTCACGAGCTCCGGTGCGAGCGGCTGCAGCGTGTCCTTGTCCACGACCTTCTCGTTCAGCAGCACGAGCTTGCTGCTCGAGTTCTTGTACGGCTCCGGGTTCGCCGGGTCCGGCACCACGTTGCGCAGCTTCGGGCGGTTCAGCAGATGCCCGTGCAGCGCCTTCACCACCTTGCCGATCTTCTTGGCCTCCACGCGCACGCCCACGACCTGCAGCGTCTTCTTGAACAGCGCGCGGTCCAGCAGCGCGCTCGTCGCCATCGCTACTCGCTGGGTTCGAAGCGAATGAAATCGATTGAATGGAGGCAACAAAAGTCGCATTAATAGTGACAGGAAAATCATACTGAAAACAAGTGAGGCTGCTCATGTGAGTATACGCGCAGAAACAATGGACGTGCTGCGAGCCACACCCGACAATATTTATGCGCGTCGGCCCTGAAAAGCCACACAAACTTGACCAGCATCGCATCGCCGCCACGAGCGACATGCTCAGGCGATCTCCTCGCGATCCAGCTCCTGCATGAGTCTCGTGACCCATTCCTCCTCTTGGGTGACTCCTTCACACCAACGCGCGTTGTTCTGGCTTTGGTTCGAGTGTGAGCGCGAGCGCGAGAGGAGAAGGTATCTTCCACTCACGTCTGCTCAGACTCCGGTGCCGTCGAGTGTCTCGAGTCATGCAGGACACCACGCACAGCTCGGAGTTGTTGGAAGCGCTCGCGGCGATCTCGAGCGTCGCGCGCTCGCTCTATGGGCCCGGGAAGGCTCGGAAGCAGGTCACGGACGTGCTCGGCGCCGCTCGCTTCACCTCTGACACGCTCGAGATCGTGCAGGCGCTCAGTAGCGAGCACGCGGCGCTCGCGATCGTGAACGAGGCGCTCGAACAGCAGATGCGAGCGCACGGGGCTGTGAGTGTTGCGCGGTGGAATGGGAGGGTACACCCACGTATCAGCCAGCACTGACCAAGTTCTGTATGATGTGCGATCCTCAAGTGCTGTACGACGCTGCTCAACCTCTCCAACGTACTCGCGCATGCTGCGATCGACCTCAAGCGGCAGAGCGTCCCGACGTACGAGACTGACAGCTGCTTCGAGAGCTCCTGGCGCAACTCTCACACTCACGCTCGTTCCGTGATAGCGACGTCATCGGCGCGACACTGTCTCGCGTGGAGACGATCTGTTTGAAGGTGCGCTGTGACCCTCGCATCGTGCACTTGGCGATGCGAGAGCGGCGCTTACGCCAAGCAAACGCTCGATGTGGTGGCGTGAAAGACGCTCAAGAGCATGCGGTTGACGCTCGCCGAGGCTGTCGACGGGTGGGAGGCAGCTGCGAGTCGAGAGGCGCAACTGACGAAGCTTGGCGAGAGGCTGCGAACGCGGTGCGGAGCTGCCAGGTGTGCGCCGCCGTAGCGACCGAAGCGCGCGCTCATTCTCACGTGTCGAGCCCGCGTCATCCGATGTCTTCAGGTCAGTTGGCGGCGCTGTCGAGCTCAGTGATGTCTCGCTGCCGATGCGACTCGCGCTGGAGATCGTCCTCGACACGCCTCCGTCGATGCTCTGCGCTCCAGAGCTCGACTGGGAGAGCGCCGTGATGGCTCGGATCGTTCTTGGTGGCTCGCCACTCAGCGGATACGACGAAGACGAGTACTCAGGCTCGTGTGTCATCGCAGGCGCGCTTGTCTCGATCGAGTCGCAGTACTGCGCGACGATCCGCCGTTCGTTCGCGTCTCGGACACAGTCCTCGCGCGCGTCTCCTGTCGTCATCATGAGCGGAGTCGTCGCGATCAATGGCGACTTCAGCGCCTCGGATCTTCGCGACGCGCACGGTCCGTCGGCTCTCGGTATCGAGAGGGTTCGGCTCGTGTTCGTCCACGGCGAAGTGGACTCGCAAGCGATGGATCGCAGCTGGAGCCAGCGCGCCAGTCTCGAAGACGCGAGCGAGTGTCGCTGCGTCCCAGTCGAGTCGTTCAAAGAGCTGGCGACCATCGCAGAGCTGTGCGGAGCGGAGATCATCGAGTCGTGGGACGAGCTCCTTCCGCTCGCTGTCGGCGTCGAGCCGATCGAGCTGCAGCTCGTGGAGATCTCCACGACATCTCTTGGCGGCGTCGATGCCGACAGTGAGGACGACGAGGACTATGACAGCACCTCGCTTCGCAGCGGCACGCGGGTGTACGCGAAGCTCCTCCTGCGAGTGGATCGAGCACCGAGCTCGTCGCAGCGCGGCTCGTCGCTTCCGATCAAGACGGTGCTGGCGCGAAGCACCACGCACTCCGAGGCCGCGGAGCTCCAGCGGAACGTGCGGAAGGCGCTGCGCCGAGTGACGAATGCTCTGCGGAGCGGGTACATACTCCCGTCCGGCGGCGCGTTCCTGTGCGCGTGTGCAGCGGAGATCCGCGCCGAAGCGACTCGGCGAAGCGGCTCAGCGAGAGTCGAGGAGGACGCGTTGGCGGGGGCTGCGCTGGAGCGAACGATCGAGGCGCTGAGTCGCCTCAGCGTCCTGCTGCTCCAGCACGCAGGACACGCTGCGAGCGATCTCTGCGGCGACGGCTCTTCGTACTTCGACTGCTTCGCGCGAGTGCGCGCAGTGCAGGCGAACTATCTCCAGGGCATCCAGGACGGCGCGAGCAGCACGTTCTACGCCACGTGCCACTTTGGCGGCTCGGACTTCAGCGTGCTCCCGGCGCGCGCGGAGCAGAACCGCCGCCTGGACGACTACGCCAGCGTGAAGGGAGCGTTCCAACGAAGCTTCCGCCTCGTCGACCTCGCACTCAGTGTCGCCGCGTACGAGATCAACGCACCGGAGCAGTAGGAGGAGGAGGGATATCTTCCACGACCCAATGGACGCGGCACTAGATCCTTCGCACTTGCGCTTTCGCCGCCCAGAGCTCCTCGTCAGCGTCTCCTCCCATGCAAGTTGCGCGCAGCTGTCTCGTGCTCGGTGCCGCGGCGCTCGCGTGCGCCGTTGGGGCGGAGACTCGCCAGCTCGATCGACCGGACGCCAACCTGATGGACGAGCTGCAATTCTTCGTCTGCGACTCCCAGATCGACGGTATGGACGGCAAGTACGTGCTCCAGAGCGGTGACGCGAGCACACGCTCGGACCCCAGCACCCCGGTCTACTTCCGCGAAGACGAAGGCGACGAGCAGGAGCACGACTTCCGCTTATTCCGCCACCGAGGGTTCTGGATGTTCGCGGACGTCGGCGCGTGGCCGCCCGAGACCCACTTCCGCTGCGACCCGACCAAGCACAAGCTCGTCCCGCAGACGCTCGCTCTCTCCGTCGTGTGCCAGGTGAACCTGCCAACCCCACCGAGCATGGGCTACTCGCCTGCTCTCTCAAGCCACTCGGTAGCGCACCTCGAGCTCTCCAGATCGGCGTGCCCCTCCAAGTTGCCAACGTTGGAGCACGCAGACGATGACATGCATACGCTCTCGAGCAGGATCTCGGAGCTCTAAGACGAACCGACTCGCGCGTACCGCCGCACAGCGTTCGTGTTAGTTCCACTCAACAGCGAGATTCTCCTTCCTCACCGCGAACACGCACGCGATTGCGAGGTGGTCGGACGGATACACAGCGTTCGGGAGCCACGGCGACGCCCGCTCGACGATGTTGAAGAGCTGCGGCGCCTGCCACTCGCCCATGTATCGGTCTTCATCGCTTCTCGTCTCCAACGCGTCGCGCCAGTCGCGCGGCTTGTGCTTGACCCACTCGACGTCGCGAGCCACGAGTGGTGCGCGCACGTCGTCCCCAAGCTCGAGCAGCTCGTCCACCGTCGGGAGCTCGAGCAGCTGGAACGGAGCGAGCTGCCCGGACGAGTAGAAGATGTAGTCGACCGTGCCTTGGAACTTGGGGCTCGCGAACGTCAGCTCCGGCTCGCACATGTATTCGAAGTACTGCGCGTACGCACTCTCCATCTGCTCGCCGTGCACGAGCTGGTCGTCGCGGTCAGCTCGCCGACTCAATGTGCGGTATCGCTTCGCGTCAGCAGAGAGGTCGGTGGCACTCGCCAGCGCTCGCGGGCACACGTCGAGGTTCAGCTGCCCGGAGTCGAAGCGGGGCGTGCGGCCCGACCCGAACGACGGAGCGTACGGCTTGACTTGCGGCGGGAAGTCGTCGACGATGTAGAGCTTCGCGCCGCCTTCGCTCTCGTCGTCGTCATCACCTCCCGCCTTGCTCTGTGCAGCCTTCTGCGCGCCACCGATGAGCTTGACGGCCACGTTTGTCATCATCGGCGCTGACGGCTGACTGAAGTGGCTCCAGCCGTGCGCGTTGCGAGCCGCGAGGCGGAACTGGTACGTGACGCCGGAGCTCAGCATCGGCATCGCAAATGTGGATGCTGGTGCGGGGACGAGCACCTCGTGCATGAAGCCGATCGCTGCGCTCGTGCAGTTCTTCACACCGATCTTGTACTCGAGCACGGGGGCGTCCGGATCTTCTGTCTCGGGCGGATCCCACGCGACTGTGATGGACGTGGACGTCGGGTCGCGCAGCTCGGGGCGTCCGGGAGTGCTCGGGGCTTGCGGCGACGGGCGGCGCCTCCCGGTGTGGATGACGTGGTAGACGTCACTGCTCGGGAGCGCGTTGAACGAGCCAGCGAACAGGATCGGCAGATGGAAGTCGGTGTTGAACGCGCCGATTTCCCGGCACAGGAACTCGGTCTGCAGCACGCGCACCAGCTCCAGCGACGGCCCCGAGGCGAGCTGTGTGTTCGCGACGCAGATCGCGCTGGGCAGCTTCGAGCTTTCCCACGGCTGGAGACACAGCAACAGCGCGGCGTTGTCCTGCAGCGCTCGCGCCTGGAGGTTCGGGTCGCCGATGTTCTCGCTCACGTCGTTCAGAGCGATCTGCTTGGAGCGGAAGAGCTGGAATGCGTCGCGGCGGAACGCAGTCACGAGCCCGTCGTCCAGTGACCCATCGTCACCGGCGCCACAACTTCGGCTGATACTGGCGCTCTTGCGCGGGGCGAAGACGCTGTCGTAGCCAACAGCGGTGAGCCGCGCCGCCCACCAGTCGTCGTAGTCGTCCACTTCCTGGTGGCGCCGAGTTAGCGCTCTACTGAGTGTCGTCGCTCTCGCCTCTCGCACGCACCTGCAGACACAGGATGTCGGCGTCGTAGCTCGCGAGTTCGCTGCGCCGCAGCAGTGGGAGTTCGATGGTCAGCGCTCGCAGCGTTGGGCAGATCACTCCCGTCCCGCACCGCAAGAGCTTCTCGCGCCGGCTGGCGATCGTCAGGAGCGACGCGTCCACGTAGCTGCCACCTGCGCGCTGGAGCCGCCGAGCACCCATCTGTGAGAGCACGTTGTAGGACACGAGCGAAAGCTTCTCGAGGTCCGCGAGCTCGCTGAGCTCCGCGACGTCGCGCCGCGCGGGCACGAAGTCGCGCTCCGGGTCCATCAGCAACACCAAGCATGAACGAAAAGGCACTCGAAAAGTGTATCCAATCATCTTTGAGAGGGTTTACTGGAAGCAGATTCTTCTGGTGGGGTCCACAAGAACCAATCCAGCCAACCAGTGCCCGCCTTGTGGCTGAATGTGCTCCTCAAATTGAAATTATCGTATTCTTCGCAGTTTAGTTTCGTTATTTCTAGATTCTTGTCATCACCACACACAGCCCACATTCGCAATCTCGCCCTCGATCGATCAAGAGCAACAGAAGTTAGGATGGACGCCCTGGTGCTGCCGCCCACGAAGACCGTGGCGCCGACGCTCTTCCGCCGCAGCCGCATCCGCGTGAAGGAGCTGCTGGCGCACGGCCTGGAGCTCGAGGGCCAGAGCGTGACGGTCAAGGGCTGGGCCAAGACGCTGCGCGAGGCCGGCGCCGGCGCCTTCGCGTTCCTCGAGTTGCACGACGGCTCGTGCTTCGCGAGCGTGCAGGTGGTGATCACGCGCGAGGAGACTGAGGGCTTCGCGGCGGCGCTCGAGTCCGGTGGCGTTGGTGCGAGCTTCAGCGCGGTGGGCATCGTGGTGAAGAGCCCCGCGAAGGGCCAGGTCGTGGAGCTCAAGGCGTCCAAGGTGGAGCTCTACGGCGGCATCCCGGACCCGGCCACGTACCCCATGTCGAAGAAGCGCCACACGCTCGAGCACCTGCGCCAGCACGCGCACCTGCGTCCGCGCTCGAACATCCACGGCGCCGCCATGCGCGTGCGCAACGCCATGGCGTTCGCCACGCACGAGTTCTTCAACGCGCGCGGCTTCCTCTACATCCACACGCCGATCATCACCGAGTCGGACTGCGAGGGCGCCGGCGAGATGTTCGGCGTCACGACGCTGCTGTCCAAGCACCCGGACGGCAAGCTCCCGGTCACGGCGGACCACAAGGTGGACTTCAAGACGGACTTCTTCGACCGCCCGAGCTTCCTGAGCGTCTCGGGCCAGCTCAACGTCGAGACGCACTGCTGCGCTCTCTCGGACGTGTACACGTTCGGTCCGACGTTCCGCGCCGAGAACTCGAACACGGCGCGCCACCTCGCCGAGTTCTGGATGGTCGAGCCGGAGATCGCGTTCGCGGACCTCAAGGACGACATCGACCTCGCGGAGGACTACCTCAAGTTCTGCGTGCAGTACGCGCTCGACAACTGCGCGGACGACCTCGAGTTCTTCAACAAGAACGTCGAGAAGGGGTTGCTCGAGCGCCTCGCGAACACGAACGCGGCGCCGTTCGAGCGTATCTCGTACACGGACGCCGTGAGCCTGCTCTGCGAGCCGGAGCACCTGAAGAAAGGCAAGTTCACGGTCAAGCCGACGTGGGGCGTCGACCTGGGCTCGGAGCACGAGCGCTACCTCACGGAGGTCGTGTTCCAGAAGCCCGTCGTGATCTTCGACTACCCGAAGGAGTTCAAGAGCTTCTACATGCGCCTCAACGACGACGGCAAGACGGTCGCGGCCGCGGACGTGCTCGTGCCGCATGTAGGCGAGATCATCGGTGGCTCGCAGCGCGAGGAGCGCCTCGACGTGCTCGAGCAGCGCATCCGTGAGTCCGGCGCGAACCCGGAGGACTACAGCTGGTACCTCGATCTGCGCAAGTACGGCACGGTGCCGCACGCGGGCTTCGGGCTCGGCTTCGAGCGCCTCGTGCGCTTCGTCACGGGCATCGAGAACATCCGCGACGTCATCCCGTTCCCTCGGTGGCCGGGCAACGCCGCGTTCTAAGTCGCCGAGCAGCTACCGCAGTGAGAGGCCACAGTGAGAGGCTCCAAGCGTTCGTTCAATGACGATGTATGCACATGCTGATGACGGCGACCTCCTCCCTCGCGGCGCTACGCTACGGGTGGCGGAAGAGGATGATGCACTTCTTGCCGACGTTGAAGCGCACGAAGTTCTTGCTCTCGTACGTGAACGCGGTCTTGTACTCGGAGCCGACGATGCAGTGCCACGTCGGCCCGTACTTTTCCTCCATCCACGTCTGGCGGATGGGAGGTACCGAGTACCGAGTCGGTGCGTCAGCCCTCGGAAGTCATCGGAGCGTGGCGCGCATCCACCCACTCACCTTGATGTGCTTGGCGATCTCCTTCTCCTGCGAGAACTGCTCGAGCGCCACGCCGGCTTGCGCGATCGCGTCGTTCTGTTCGAGCGCAGAGAGGCAGGCAGTTGGCAGTCGGACAGCGCACGCAGAAGAGTGCATCCTCGCACCTTCATGTCGCCGTGCTCGTCCACTGCTCTCCGATACACAAGATAGAGTGAGCAGTTAGTTAGGTGCAGAGCGTTCGATGCGAGGCAGTCGACGCAGCCAGCCAGCCTACGCACTGTCGGTCTCCATCTGCTTGCCATTCTCGCGCGGCATCGTAAGCAGCGTCACGCGGTCGGCGCGAGTGCTCTTGTCGTGCAGCACCTCGCTTCTCGAAGTCAAGATCGCGTCGATTCGCGCCAAAAAAGTCAACCTCTAATTGCGATTAGTTTCAGATATTATGTTGAGCATACAAACGCCGAGATGAACTCAAACTCGCAGTTCGTGGTTTTCAAGAAGCAGAAGGCAAGTAGCAGCACCACCCCGTCCGTCCTTCCTGCTGGCAGCGCGCTCGTCCGTCCGTGTGTGCGTGTGTGCGTGCGTGTGCCCCCTGCTCTCTCACGCCCACTCGCCCTGTCTCAAGCTTTCTGCCTCCTGCGCCTCCTGCTCTCTCAGCAATGGCGCACGATCTCTCGGCGCGCATCGAGTACTCGGAGAAGTACGTCGACGACACGCACGAGTACCGGTGCGTCCGCTCTATACCTGCGCGTCCGCCTGCGACTGGTAGTGCACGCCACTGCTGACGCTCTCTTCTGTGTACGGCGGGGTCCCGCACATGCGCAGACACGTGATCCTGCCGAAGGAGATGCAGCGCAGCCTGCCGGACCGCCTGCTGAGCGAGACCGAGTGGCGCCAGCTCGGCGTGCAGCAGAGCCGCGGCTGGGTGCACTACGCGATCCACAAGTGCGTCTGTGCGCGTCATAGACTGGGAGGAGGCGCGTGCGAGCCGCTGACGCGATGCGGTGGCTGCTGCCTGTAGGCCGGAGCCGCACATCCTGCTCTTCCGTCGCCCGCTGGGCACGGACCCGACCACCGGCCGCATCAACGCGTCGCTCGAGCGGGAAGCGAAGGACAAGTACGCGAAGGACTTCAACTGAGCGCCCGCGCCGCCGGCCGCGCAACAGTAGACGCCGTCCGCTCCCCCACTCTCAACACGCACTCTTCCACTGATCTCGTCTCTGGGGTCGCGAGTGCGTGTGAGTGCGTGTGAGTGTGTGTGTGTGTGTGTTGACAGGGAGAGCGCGGAGAAGAACTGACGGACGTGTACTCTCGAGAAGAACCACTAGACGACTGCCAACTGGCGGCGACACCCACTCCCACCCACTCGCTCACTCGCCCTCGCTCTCTGCGGTGTCCGACGAGTCCGCGGCCGTGGGGCTCTGCGCCGCGTCGTCCGTCTGCTCCTCCGGCGCGTCGTCGATCTGCTCGTCCGAGGCGGCGTCCTCGTCGCCGCTGTCTGGAGGCGTCGACTGATCGCCCGCCGCTTGCTCCGAGTCGTCAGGCGTGTCGCTCACTGCACCCGGCGTCGCGGTCGCCACCACCGGCTCGGCGTCGGCGTCATCGTCGTCACCAGTTGCC
>JAASFS010000838.1:0-11491 GCA_023333865.1 Globisporangium perplexum | reverse complement strand
TGCTCGAGATGGCTAACCGGCGAGCTTGCTGCGGTGGTTGGTCCCCAGGGCAACGAGGTGGTGAAGGAGCTCGGCGCGACGCCCGGACCCGCGATCAAGCGCATGCTGGACCGCATCCTGGTGTGGCAGCTGGAGAACCCGAGCGGGACGCGCGACGAGTGTCTCGCGCACTTCCGCGAGTCTCCTCCGTCCGAGTAGAGCCCGGCGAGTTGAGGCCCGATCGTGAGCGAGAGAGAGAGATGGTGCCGCCGTCGTTCATGCAGCGGTGTTGTTAATGACTCGAGGACGCGATGACGAGGCGTTGCTGGCACGGCGGCGCCGCGTCCGGCAAAGTGCTGTTTCCGTTGTTGCGGCCCGCGGCTGCCACCATGTTCGAATCTGCGAGGGTGTTTGTTCATTCACTCGAGTATCGCAAGCGGCGGCGATCTCGGCAAGTAGCTTCATGCGCGACCACCACCCATTTTTCAGTACCGTGTGTGTCGCCAGCCAACCAGGTGTATGCATCTCTGAAGATCGCGCAGTGTGCGGTGCTGGCTGGCGCGTCTGCCTTGATTGTCGCGACCGGAGCTCGTCCTCGGCGTTGGTGGCGGTGGCATGCTGCTCGGCATGCTGCCGAGCGTGGTGGTGGGAACACACACACACACACTCATTCACTCACATACGCGCACTCAACTCGTCCAAGTTGCCCAGCAGGACCGAGTACGCCGAGCAGCGCGATCACCGCGGCGGCATCGAGGTGAACGTATCCGATAGATCGCCATGCAGCCATGTCGGACATCAGATGGTGAACAATGCTCGAAGTCACAGTGTTCTGGAGAGCGTTCACGGATACGCGCAGGTTATCACGTTCGCAGGATCCATTTAAAGCAGACTTGCAGTAAAAGCTACTTTACGCCCTCTCTTGAGCGACGCTCTCTCGACAAGAGTCAACACAGGTTCTAGAATACCCAGGAAGCAAGACAATGCAGGTCTCTATAGTGCGAAAAACGAGGTTCGCGATGTGCAGCAATTAAACTTGCCATTTGTATTGAAAGATCGCGATACAAACGCCAAGGCTTTTCGCCTGTCTGCACCGGATCTCTGTTTGACATGCGTCAGTGTGAGCGAAAGGGCCAAGCAGCTGGCTGGCGAGACCACCGCCTCATTCATTCCCCGACTTGCGACTTGCCGCCGCCGCCGCTCATGGTCTTCTGCGAGGCCGACGCCTCCGCGCACGGCGACGTCGACGCGCTGCTCGCGTGCGGACTGCGCGCGAGCCTGCGCCTGCGCGGCGACGACGGCGAGGAGCTGGAGGAGCGCGCGCTGGCGCCAGGCGCCGTCGACCGCCTCATGGACGGCGAGTGTCTCGTGGAGCAGCTCGCGGGGGAGGCCGACGCACCGCGCAAGAAGCGCCGCGTAGACAGCGGTGGCGGCGGCGAGCCGGACGCCGAGCCCGACTGCGGCGCAGAAAGCGTGGCGTGCGCGACCTGCGCAGCGGGCGACGACGATGACGACGATGACGTCCCCGCGGACGAAGACGACGGCGCCGACGCGCTCATCGCGGAGCTCGGTGACGGCACGTGGCACGTGGACGACGACGAAGACGCCGACGCGGTGGCGGACGCGCTGCGCCTCGTGGCGGCGAGCGGTCCGGAGAAGCGCCTGCTGCGCGCCGACAGCTGCTGCAGCACGTTCTCGCTCGCCAGCAGCGCGGGGGGCGAGCGCGACGGGAGCGACGGCGCCGTGGGGAGCGCCGGCGCAGCAGACGCGGAGGGCGGCAGCAACAGCAGCAGCATCGCCGCGAAGGTGTGCAGGTGCGGGCGGTTCGGTGCGAGCCCCGGCGAGCCGTTCCTGCAGCACAGCGCGGCGAAGGACTACTTGGACATGCACGTGCGCTACGCGGTGAACGTGCGTGTGGCCGAGGTGGACATCGTGGACAACCACACGCGGTTCACGCTGCGCGTGTTCGACAGCGAGACGAAGCGGTCGTGGGATGTGCGCAAGAGCTCGAGCGAGATGATCGGGTTCTACCACCAGGTGAAGAAGATCAGCATGGAGGACGCGCCGGTGAAGCGCGACCTCTGGGGCTCCTTCCGCGGGCTGCGGCGCTTCCACCTCCCCAAGGCCTTCTTCCACTCGCGCGGCGCGCTGCTGCACCAGCGCAAGGTCGTCTTCGACTCGTTCCTGCGGCAGACGTCGGCGCTCGTGGCGCCTGCGCCGCTGGGGCCGCGCCGGCGCCGCGCGGTGCTGCTCCTGCAGGAGTTCTGCGGCGTGCACCGGCACTGCGAGGTCTTCGAGCGCGCCGTGTGCAGCTGCTTCCACTTCAAGAACCAGGCGAATGCGACGCAGCTCGTGGCGGAGATCTTCGCGACGCCGAGCCACGCGGTGTACCAGGAGTGCGAGAGCTTCGCGGCGGCGCTCACGCGCAGCAGCCGCGACTCGCGCCACAGCAAGCTCACGCCACGCAAGGCGCGTGCGATCCTCAAGGCCATCGCGCGCAAGATGACGGAGCTCAAGAAGGTCATGTTCGACGACGAGAACCTGCGGCGGCAGCTTGTGGCCGCGCGCGGCGAGCGCAGCGACGAGGACCACGAGGAGTTCATCGAGGAGATCCGCCACGCCGTGTGCGCGTTCGTGGAGAAGCACGTGATGGTGCCGCTGGAGGACCACGTGTACGAGGCGCTGCACACGATGTACCCGGACGAGGACGAGCTGCGGCTCAAGAACAAGCTGCGCGTGATGCAGGCGAAGGACCAGCGGTACTACGGCATTCCAGCGCACATGGTGTCGCCGAACGACTGGGAGGATGCGCGCCGCGAGCTGCACCACATCAGTGAGTACGCGCTGCCGCTCGACAAGCTCAAGTGCATCGTGCGGTCTGCGAGCGCGGTCTTCCGCGCGTGCGTCATGAGCGCCGGGTCGTCGAGCAGCCTCACGTCCGTGGAGCAGTTCGGACCGACGATCACGACGGACGAGTTCATCGCGATCCACCTCTTCGTGGTCGTGAACAGTGCGGCGTCGAACTTGCTCGTGACGAAGGAGTTGCTGCGACTCATGTGCGACTACCACGACGCCACGGGCGAGATTGGGTACTACCTGACCAATTTCGAGGCGGCGATCGACCTCATCGAGCGCCACCACAACCCACTGCGGCCCATGTTCGAGTGAGCTGGAGAGAGAGAGAGAGGAGTGTGTACAGTAGCGTTCGTGGGTGTACTCTAACAAGACCCGTTCATGTGTGACGAACGCGACGTCGAGCTGGCTGCACGGAGAGATCCACGAGATTCGAGACCCAGGAACAGTGACGGCCCTCAGACCACGGCGACGCAGGTTGCTCAAGAGCTCTTCAAGTGGAAAGTAGATCGAGGAACAGTCGCTGGTCGCCGATGGCTGCTGCTTCGCTGGACGACGAGTGCGCGGGAGACGTGAGGCAGCTGAGCGTGTCGACGCAGGACCGCGTGAACCTCGTACGCGCGCGCGTGTGCATGAGTGGCTGCCGCGAGCCCCGCGAAGCTCCTAACACCACCGCTGCTGTTGCGTGAAGCGATTGCTGCGAGGCGGCGGCGACGACGCGAGCTCCTGGATCACAGAGCTCGCGGTGCTCCTCTTCAACGCGCAGGGCGAAGTGCTGCAGCTCGCGCGCGGCGACGCGAGCGCGCGGGTCGGAGCGGCGGCGACTGCGACTGCGACTGCGACTGCGGACGCGGACGCGAGGAGCTCGCCCGGCTACTTCGGCGGCGACGGCAACCTGTTCGTGCGGCGCCAGCGCGCGAAGGATGCGACGGAGAAGGAGCTCGTCGCCTTCTCACTCTCCAAGCTCCACCCGTTCGTGGAGGTCGTCGGCTGCCTCGCGACGTACGCAGAGGACGAGATCGCGCGGAGCCCGCGCCTGAACGAGTTCCTCTGGACCTGCGACCTGTGCAGCAGTGGCTCCGAGGAGGACGCCAAGTACCGCGGTGAGCGCCCGTACCGCGCGGCCGAGTACGCCCACGACCCAAAGGGCGGCAGGGCCGGCACAACCTTCGTCGTGCTGTGCAAGCTGTACCGGAACCACCGGAACCGGAGCGAGTGGCTCTTCCACGCGATCGGCGAACCGGGCACTGCGCGCTGCTCTATCGCGCCGGTGCTGACCGAGGCCATGCAGGTGTTCCTGCTCGACATCATCCCGGAGATCGAGATCCCGAACCGCAACGCGCTCACGAGCGTGCTCGCGGTGTGCGCGGCGCTCAGCTTCGACGAGTTCCTCGGCATCGAGCGGCACTTCCCGGACAGCGGCATCGGCAAGGACGACTTCGCGCGCGTGCTCCTCTTCTCGCTCCTGCACGCGCGGCCGGAGCTGCAGCGCGTGGCGCGCGCGTCGGCGCTCGTCGCGCTGCTCTTTGAGATGTTCGAGCAGATCGACATCAACGGCGACGCGCGCGTCGACTGGGAGGAGTTCACGACGTTCTGCATGTCGCTCGGGCTCATCGCGACGAGCGAGCAGGAGCTCGGGGCCGCGGGGTTGCGCGCGACGTCGTACCGGCAGGTGGCTGTGCGCGGCGCGAAGACTAGGTAGAGCGAAGGCTGGCGCGCACGATGTAGAGCGAGCGAGCGCATGCGTCTCACTCGCCGCGTGCTTGCTCCAGGAGCTTCCCGTACCAGATCAGCCGGATCAAGGCGTTCGCGCAGCTCAAGCGCATCGCCGTGCTCGAGAACAAGTCGGCGGTCGTGCTGGTGCGAACTCCGAGTCCGGAGGACTCCACTGGTGTCTCACGCTCTCTCTCTCTCTCACTCTCTCGCCCTCGCTGTCACCGGGTAGATGTACGACGCGGACCTCGTGCTGCACCACGAGATGAGCGGCGTGGAGAAGCTCCTCGGGAAAAACAGCGAGCTGGCGGTGCTGGACGTCGACCACATCGCGCCGCGCAACATGCTCGCGGTCTCCAGCAGCGACCGTGCCATCACGCTGTGGTCGATCGTGAACGCCGCGACCGGCGCATACGTGTTCGCGAGCAAGATCGTGACACGCTACCCCGTCGTGTTCCTCAAGTGGTGCAGCCCGCTCAAGCGCCTGATCGCGTCCGGCGCCGAGTCCGCGCAGCTCTGGGACATCGACACCCAGCGCGTGGACGCGCGGTTGCAGCACCACCGCGACCGACTGACCGACTACGTCGAGCTCGGCGCCTCCGGGCTGTTCGCGACCTGCTCGTTCGACCGCACGATCGCGGTGTGGGAGGCCGTGGCGCAGCGCGTGGCGTTCGTGCTCGAAGGTCACACGCAGGCCGTGCTCACGCTCGACTTCGCGCACAACACGCTGCTGAGCTCCGGCTTCGAGTACCAGGCGTACTGCTGGAGCACTGCCTCGCGGTCGCTGCTCGTCACGCTCGGCGGGCACCAGCAGCGCCTCATCGGCGCCAAGTTCGTCTCGAGCCGCTCGGCTGCTGGTGCTGCCGGTACTGTGCTCGCCGTCACCGGCGACGCGAGTGGCCACTTCAAGCTCTGGGACGTCTCTCGGTGCGCGAAGGGCAGCACGTCGGACCTCGCCAGGGTGCTCCAGAGCTTCGAGGTGCACGCGCCGAGCCTCTGCCGCTTCTCGGCGTTCGCGTGCGGCGTCGAGGCACCCAAGAAGGCGAAGAAGAGCGGCGCCGAGAGCGAGCTCGCCGACGTCGTCGTCGGGAATCTGCAGCTCTACCGCTTCCGCGCGCTTGCGCAGGCGGAGGAGTCGGCGCCGCCGCCGCGGCACGTGGTCTATAACGCGGTCGCCAACACGTTCGTGGGGTCCGTGGACGGCTGCATCACCGTCTGGAACGCCAACTCGGGCGTCAAGACGGAGGAGCCGATCCACATCCGAGACGCGGACGTGTGCGGCCTCGTCTTCGACGCCCCGCGCGAGCGCAAGCTCTTCATCGCGACCAGCGTGCGTGGCTGCGTGGTTGCTTGGTGGAGTGGACGGACTCTCTCTTGTCTCTCGCTGACGCTCAGTGTGGTCGCATACCGCCAGGACGGATGCATCCGGCTGTACAACCCGATCACTGGGATGCTCATGACGGTGCGTCGCCCGTTCTCCCTTCCGTCACGCTCGAGCGAGTGCGTCGAGGCGCGTCGACTGACGAGCGCTCGTCGCCCACTGCAGAAGTCCCAGATCCACGACGGGATCATCTCGTCGCTGCTCTTCTGTCCGCGCACTTGCGTACGTCGCCGGACTCGGAGAGCGGCTGCTTGCTGGCGGCGCTGATCACAGAGTTGTGCATGTGACGCTGTTGCTGCTGCTGCTCGCGCAGTGCCTGATCTCGACCGGGTACGATCGCAACCTCTGCGTCTCGCACTCGACCGCCGGGAAGACCGACGTGGAGGTGCTGCGCACGGTCGAGAACGCGCACGAGTCGTGCATCACGGCGTGCACCTTCGCGGGGGACTTGGACCTGGTGGCCACGGGAGATGACTCGGGCTGCGTCCATGTGTACGACTTCCAGCAGCTCTACCTGCTCTTCCGCTGCGAGAGCCACCGCCACGAGATCCGCACGCTGCACTTCCTCGTGCAGGCGCCGTTGCTGCTCTCCGGTGACTCGAGCGGCGTCATCTTCGCCTGGCAGGCCACCGGCGCGGTGTACACGGCGGCGCCGCTCATGCGCCTCGCGCTGCACGCGGCGGTGGCGACAGCAGGCGGCCACGCACCTCCGATCACCGCGATCTGCTCGACGCCCGAGTGCGCGGGCTGCCCCCGGCCGCTCGTGCTCGCGGCGTGCGAGAGTGGAGAGGTGCACGCATGGGACTTCCGCGTGCTCGCGAGCGCGGCGCGCAGGTGCGCCGCCGCAGTCCACTTCGAGTGGCAGCAGGCAGCGCACTCGACGGCAGCGGCGGCGGTGGCGCAGCAGCGGGAAGGCTACAACCCGCTGCTGCGAGTCGCGCACAAGCAGAGCGTGCTGAAGCTGCGACCGGAAGACCGCAACGGCGTCCGCGGTGGCGTCCTCGCGAGCAGCACGCTGAGTCGGCGGGCGGACGAGCAGCTGGCGGACGCTGGCGCGCTCGTCTGCGCCTCCTCGCTCTCGTGGACCGCGCACACCGAGGCCGTGCTCACGCTCCGGCGCGTGCCGGAGCCCGGGCTGGTCTTCACCGCCTCACAGGACGGCTCGATCAAGGTCTGGGACGCCGCGCGCGAGTGCATCGGTGCGATCTCGACGCTCGAGGCGGCCGAGTCCGCACGCCACGCGCAGGCGCCGCCGCCGACGAGCCAGCCGGACGGTGCGGCCTCCTCCGCGTGGAAGTTCACGCACCACGTGAGCTCAGACGCGAGCCAGCGCCACACGCGCATCGCCGCTGAGGTGCTCCGGAAGTATGCGCGGGCAAAGAAGCGAGCGCAGCGGCTGGCGAGCGGTGCCGCCTGCAGCGAGGAACGCGGAGGCACCGCCACCGATCTCTCCGAGCCGCTGCCACTCGCGTCGCCCGCCAAGGCGTCCAAACTGACAGGCATCGACGCGATCCTCGCCGCCCAGCAGCCGTTCTCCGGTACGTCGTCCGCTCTCGCTGTGGGTGCCGCCGCGGTCTCTGACGAACGTGCAGACGTCTCGGTGCGCGCCGGCGTGCAGCAGGGGCTCTTCGGGCCGCGCGAGTCGCACCAGCTCCGGGAGCTCTCGCACAACGCGGCACTCATGGCGACGCTTGCGAAGAAGAGCGCGCTCGCGCCGCTCGCGGACGAACTGGCGAAGGCCCCCGCGACGAAGAGCAGGAGCGCGAAGTGCGCGGGCACGCTGGATGAGAGCGAGTGCCGCGCGCTCGGCATGATGCGCACGATGACCAACTTCCCGCTCGAGCTGCAGCGGCGCTCAACCAGCCGCGCCGGCCCCGTGCAGGCGCTCGACGTCACGCCGTCACCGTTCCTGCTCGAGAAGCTGTGCGACGCCGCAGGCGGTGGTGGCGCGAGGTCGACGCCGGCGCGCAAGCTCAAGATGCGCACGGACGCGAGCGTCGTCGTGCTGCGCAACGTGTCGCTGCCCAAGCTCCCGGAGGCGATGCAGCAGCCGCCCGCCGCTATCGACGCACCGGGCAGTCCGGCGACGCTCACAGCGAGCGCGTCGGCACCGGCTCTCGGCGTCGCGCCGCCTGCGAGCGCGGACGACGCGTCGAGGCGGAGCAACATCGAGCGCAAGCTCAAGCTGTACGAGGAGATCGTCGAGCGCTCGGACGCCGAGGGCAGCGAACCGGCGCCGCCGCCCCACCGGCACTCGCAGCCAGCGATCTCAGCCTGGAAGGCGGCGGCGGCGACCAGAGAGGGCGGCGACACCATGGTGCGGCCGCCACGCAAGGCGAGTGCCGGCGGCTTCGCGCTCAACCCATTCGGACCGTTCTACACGCCCAAGCAGGTGATCGAGTTCGGGAGCATCCTCACGCGCTTCGACGAGGACTTCTCGGGCGACATCGACCAGCACGAGTGGGTCGCCATGCTGCAGAGCTTCCGGCCGCTCTTCGGACTCGCAACTCTCGAGGCCACGGAGAAGCTCTTCCGCTCGCTCGACCGCGACGACAGCGGCCGTATCAGTCTGCACGAGATCCTCCCGGCCATGGTGCGTGTCTGATGACGAACGCTGTTGCCTAAAGATCGCATGATGACGAACGTTTGTAGCTGCTGGATGCTGACATTCGTCACACGTTTGTCACGTGCGCAGTTCTCCAAGGCAACGCCCGAGCAGCTGCAGAAGATGCGCGCGTTCATCCGCGCGCACACGGAGGACAAGGTGGCGGCGGTCGCGCGGCGGTCTGCGCCACCCGAGCGCAAGTGACCGGCGGGCGGACGTCGGCGGTGCGAGAGCTCTTGCTTATTTATTGGGCGGCGCGTGCTGCTTGCGTGGCTAAGTCTACACAATCTCCTCTCTCTCTCGGACGCACTCCCCTCTCTCAAGACGACGCCGGCGCGCCGGTGGTCGCGGCGATGCAGTCCGGCGACTCGGCCACGAGGTTGCCCATCGCCACGCGCTGCAGCTGCCCGGCGGCATCGTGTACGAGCACCTGGAGCGCCTGGAAATCGTACTCGTAGAAGAAGGCGCGCACGCGCGCGAATGGCGCGTGCAGGATGCCGAACTGGTCGACCTGCACGACGAACACGGGTGCCGCCGGGCTCGGGGCGGTGGTGGCGGCGACCACCGCGTCGCCGCTCTGGTTGACGCGCAGCGCCGCGGCGCCGAGCTGCTTCTCGTCGATGAACGGGATGAGCTTCGAAAGCGCGTCGAGCGACGAGCCGTACTCGAGCGTCTTGTGCTGCCACGTCACCTTGATGTCGCCGTCCGAGAAGAGTGCGGCAGCCGCGTAGCGCAGCGGGAAGAGGTCGTCGCGCTTGTCGAGCGCCGTCGCGTCGAGCGCCGCGAGGTACACGGCGCGCTCCACTGCCGACATGCTCTGCAGCTGCAGCTGCACGAACGGCGAGCGCTCGCTACTGCTGTCGGCAGTGGCCGCGGTGCTTGCCGCGACGGCGCGGTCGCAGAACGAGGTCGCGAACGCGAGAACGTCATCCTTGGGCACGCGGTCGTAGAGCGACGGGAACGGGTAGAGCTCCTCGAGCGTGGCGGTGCAGGGGCGACACTTGGAGGCGCGCATGAGGAACGGCGTCTGGCGCGTGAAGAACGGGCTGGAGCTGAGGAACTCGCGGCAGAGCGTGCCGGGCGTGAGGCACACGTCGGCGTCCGAGACGATGTAGACTTTGCGCACGCGCGCGACCGGCAGCAGCTGCAGCTGGCAGATGGCCGAGCGCTCGGCGCAGAGCGCGCCACCGATGTTGGCGCACTCGCAGTTGGCGCCGACGACGTGGCGGCGGCTGCCGTCGAGCGCCTCGTACGCGAAGAGCGCGAGCACGCGGAAGTTGGAGAGCAGCGGGCTGTGCATGTCGTGGTCGCGGTGGTGCTCGAGGAGCACGAAGTACTCCTCGTCTTCAGGGGTGAGTTCGGCGGCGCGCATCGTGGGTCTGTGTGGCGGTGGCGACTGGCGGTGGTGCTGGGAGGCGGGCTGCGGCGCTTGCGGTTGGGCGGGCGGGCGGCGCTTGCGGACTGGGGGGCGAGTTGGTGAATGAAGCTGCCGCCGCTGCAAGCACCTCCGAGTTCCCACGTCACTCCGCAGTGACATTGGTGGTTCTGGAGATCTGAATGCGATTTTGAATGCGACTCTAGGCTGTTTTTTGCGCACTTCAAATGTATTTTTACTTGCCTGTGTACTGCGCGTATCTGCCAACGTGCTCGGTCATTGTATGGTTGCTAGCCCTCTCATGCGATTTCCGAAGGGATGCACGCATTCCGAGAGGCAGGAGAGACAAATCTGCGTGCGTGTCTGAGTGCTCGGCGACAACTTCAAGGCGGACATTCTGGAAGTCGATGGAGGCGCGACACAACACGCGAGCTGGGCGATCGACGCCGAGCGCGCGCTCGTTGAGAAGCTGCAGCATTAGCGCTGCGGCTGTTGCTGGCGACGGCGACTCTCTGGCGAACACTTGGTTCTCCGAGAGGGGCTTCTGCTGCCGCTGCTGCTGCTGCTGATGATGATGATGGTAGTCGCGGGAGGCGGTGTGTATGCAAGCGAATGCCGCTAAGCAGCGCGCCGCACAAGCACAACGCGTCGGACGCGCCAGGAGTCACGCCCGAGCAGCGCCGCTTGCACGCACTCGAAGAACAACAGCGAGTGCCGAACACGATCGCGCGGTCAGAGTGCGGGGCGTTCAATCTTCTATTGCTGCTGCGCGCGCGAACACACACGAGGCAGCGACGGAGGTGCGCACTGCTGCTCATGCACATGATGCCGGTGCCGCCTTCTCCTCCTTCTCCGCTCGCGCTCGCGCTCGCTCTCCCCATACACACTCATCGTACACGCGTAGCGACACACGCTCACTCGCTCGACCACTTGCTCGCACGTTTGGTGGTTGGCAGTCAGCCCCGGATCAGTTCTAGTACGCCCACTGCGCCGCGAGCGCCACCAGCGGCGTGAACGAGAGCCAGAAGAGCACGTCGAGCTTGCCCCACGTTGTCACGTGCTGCTGCTGCTGGTGCGACTTGGGCGAGCCGTCTGCGCGCTGGCGGCGAGCCTGCTCCACGAAGAAGCACGCCATCCAGATGCCGAACATGCACAGGGACGCCACGATCGGCAGCGCCACGAGCAGCGGCGGCGCCTCTGTGAACAGCACGCCGTTCGCCGAGAACTTGACCCACACGAGCACCTCGAAGATCGCGATCGAGAGGATCATCCAGGCGTTCTGCCCCAGCCGCATCGCATCCGGGTTCGACAGGAACTCGTAGTACTGCGCGATCACCCAAGCAGCCGCCGAGCCAACAGAGCCAACAGAGAGAGAGAGAGAGAGAGAGAGAGAGTTAGGCGTCGGTGGCTCGATGCTCGATGCTCGATGCTCCGCGCGAGTTGTCGTTGTTGGCGAACAGGAGACAGCAAGCAGGCGACGAGCGAGACTCGCAACGAACCTCTGCGGCGCCGGGGATCCCGATGAGGAACATGAGCGTGAGGCGGTAGGCGTTGAAGTTGCTCTCCTTCGGGATGCTCAGCGTGT
>JAASFS010000837.1:0-11501 GCA_023333865.1 Globisporangium perplexum | reverse complement strand
GACTCCGTTCCGAGACATCCACACAGAGATGAACTGACGCTCCATTCGCTCGTTGCGGAAGTTGGTCTTGTGGATGGTGATTCGCTGATTCTGGCGCTGCTGTCGGTGTTTCGCGAGGCGATCGGCGAGCTGACACCACACGCGATCTGTGACTGAGCTTCGATTGGCTCCTGTGTGTCGTTGTGAGGACTACCGTTCCTGAATTGAGTGCAGATACTTACTGGTTGACGCGAACTGGGACGCGTAGCTCGTCAACTTCGGCTTGAGCTCGATCCTGATCAGTGCGGAGATCTGGGTCGCCCCGATGAAGTTTGGAGCTGTGCCGCGATAACACCGCCGGATGTGCTTCGCCGCGACTGAGGCACGCTCGCGTCCGACGCGTACGTGTTCGGGTTGCTGATCATCGTGGCGCTAACTAGCGCAGATCCGTTGGCGGGGTCTGCCAAGCCGGACGCTGGGGTGCTCTACCGGGGTAAGACAGACATGCTACTGTGCATGAGCGGCGCGCAGTGGACTCTGTACGCGTTCAAGCTGGCGCAGCGCGTGGCAAAGGCGTCCCTGGTCTAGGAGCCCAGTCATAGTTGGTTGAAGTTGCGAGCGCTGAAGGGGGTCGGAGCAGCAGTCCTGGCCGAAGACCAGCGAGAGACTTGGTCGCGACCGCTAGTCTTGATCGCCCCACACGTCCAATCCTTGCCACGCAAGCACAGACACGCTCGAGCTCGTGTCGTGACAGAGTAACCGCTGCCGCGAGACCCCGTCTCCGGTCGCGTTCACACAGCACATGCCGATGAGCAGGTCGTCTCCCGTCGCAGAAGCTGTCGACGCTTCGCCCTGCCTCGACTCGGCTTGAACCGCGTGCACGAGCTTGCCGGAGGTCGCATCCACCAGTTCGACCCGGTAGTTCACAGTGCGAGACGCCACCACGAGAACCGACGCGCGCGCGCTCCCCCACCAGCAAACGAGCGTCTGCATCGCCACTGCAGCCGCTGAGCCCGCTGCACCAGCGCTGGAGCTCCCTGGGGCGACCGGCGGCTTGGGGTTGCTCGTGAGCTCTCGGCAAGCCGGGTGGAGTCGCCACTTGTCCAGTCCCGTAGCGTCAGCGTCGTCGCAAGCGCTCCGCGAGAGGACGTACACGTTCCCCTTCCGCGTGGCCGCCGCAAGCTTCGTGTCGCACGGAGCGAAGCTGATCGAGGTGACGCGCGGCGACGCGAGCACTCGCGCGAACACCTCGGCGCCGAACGCCGCGAGGTGCACGCTGTTGGGACCGCCGAGCGTTGCTGCGTCGGATCCGCGCAGCTGCCGCACGAAGAGCCGCCCGTCCGCAGTGCCCAGCGCGATCGACGCGCCGTCATGCGAGAACCGGACGAAGCAGATCGGCGCGTCCTCGTACGCGGCCGCGAGCACCGGCAGCGAGTCGACGGGGACCGCGTCGTCGTCGTCGTCCTGGTTGCTGCTGCCGTCCGGGAGCTCGATCCGGTGCAGGTGCGCGCCGAACGCGGTGCCGACCGCCAGGAGATAGGCGTCCGCACCGTTGAGCGTTACGCAACGTACGAGGTCCATGGACGCCACGCTGAAGCGCAGCTGCGCGCGCAGCAGCACCGCGAACCCTCGGCGCGCGTCGTGCAGCGTCACGTGGCGGTCGCGCGCCGCGGCGAAGACGCCGCCGTCCGACGTCCAGCACTGGCAGAAGCTCTTGGGTGGTGACGCGTCGCTCGCGCGCAGCACGCGCTCCACGCGCAGGCGGGGGCTCGCGTCCGCTGCAGACACATGCACATGCGCATACTTCGTGAGATCATCTGCGCAGGAAGTATACGTCCGCACGTCGTCCGCGCACCTCCTGTCGACTGCTGCAGCACGAGGACGTCGCCGCTCTCGCCCAGCAGACTGCAGCGGCTGTCGGGCGAGCGGCTCGCGGCCGCCGCCGTCCCGTTCCACGTCGCGAACGGCGCGAAGCCCGGCAGCGGCGCACGCAACACACTCAACATTCGCTCGCTCGATACAAAAAACAAGTACGAGATTCGAATTGTGATCAAATCGGTAGAAAAACAAGCACCGCATCCGCGGGAGGCAGAGGAGGGACCACCACACCACCTGGTACATGGCGGCGATCGGGATGATGACGACGGCGACGGCGGCGGCGGCGGCGGCGCGGCGGCTGCTGCTACAGCGCGCGAGAAGCGCAGCACGCGGCGCCTCCGTACACTCAGCAGCGCAGGAGCTGAAGCCGAGCGAGAGGACGGCCGAGCGCCGCAGCGCAGACGGGCGAGTAGTGACGCCCCTGCTACTCATGCTGCTGCTGCTCCGCTCGGACGCCGAGGCGCCGGACGCGCGCTGCGAGCCGCTGAGCCGTCTGGAGGCGAGCAACCGGCGGCACACGGGCTCGGCACCGCAGAAGAGATCTGTCGAGGTCGGGGGGTGCGACGAGCAGACGGCTGCCGCGTACTTTGACGCCGAGTACGAGGCCACGGGGCTCGTCGGCGCCGGCTCGTTCGGGATGGTGCTGCAGTGCGTGAGCAAGCGCGACGGACGCGTGGCGGCGGTCAAGATGGTGCAGGACGTGGCGGACAGCCGCGACGAGGTCGCGCGCGAGAAGGCGGCGCTCGCGCGCGTGCAGCAGCGCGGCGGCCACGAGGCCATCGTGCGCTTCGACGGCGCGTACGCGCACAACGGCTTCCACTACATCGTGACGGAGTTCGTGGCGGGCGAGTCGCTGCACACGTTCCTGGAGAAGCGCCGGAGCGTCGACGTGCGCACGGCGCTGCGGCTCGTCGCGCAACTCGCGGACGCGCTGGCGTTCCTTCAGCAGAGCGGCATCGTGCATCGTGACCTCAAGCCGGAGAACGTCATGGTGCTGGGCGGTGGAGACAGCGACGGCGACGGCATGCGCAGCCTCAAGGTCAAGATCGTCGACTTCGGCTCGGCGGGTCCAGCTGAAGCTCCTGGAGACAGCGAGGACGCGGACGCGCTGCTGCAGAGCCCGGCGACGATCGCGCTCTCCGGCACGCGCTGCTACTGGCCGCCGGAGGTGCTGCTACGGCAGGAGATGTCGTCGGCGATGGACATGTGGTCGCTCGGGTGCCTGCTGTTCATCCTCATCTCGGGGCGGCACCCGTTCGACCTCATGGGCTCGTCGAGCGAGGAGCAGATCGTGCAGCGCATCGTGGCGAGCGAGAGCGTCTCGTTCGCGCACCCGGCGTGGGCGAGCGTGCCGGGCGACGTGAAGGCGCTCGTGCGCGGACTGCTGGACAAGGATCCGCGCACGCGGCTGTCGGTGGACGCTGTGTTGGCTCACGCGAGCGTGCAGATCGCCTGCAACGACGACTAGCGAGTCGGGGTTCCCTGCGTGCGCGCAGCTGTGTGTCGTGTGTGTGTCTATCTATTCAACCAGCGCTGCTTGCCTCCGATCCACCTCGAGGAAGTGCATTGTTATGCATACGGACTACCGAGTGGATGCTACTCAAGTCCTGAGGTGCTTCGAGCTCGCTCCGCCTCGCCACTACCTCACGAAGTAGCTATCTGTGCTGTTCTCTGGGGTGCTTCAAAGGACGAACTCGATGCAGAACCAACCATCACACTGAACACGCTCTTCGTTGTGATGAGGACCGTGAACCAAGCGGTGACAGCGTGGGCAAGTTCGTGTCGTGATCGGCGCACGTAGGAAATGATCGGTGCGAGCTTCAAGCGACTTGCTTGTCAAAGTATCTTTCGTAGTGACTAGGCATTCAACTGAGCGAGCTTTACAATTAATCTCATAAAATAAGCAGTATAGATTTTAATATTACAAATTCCATCGTGTTCACCGCATTTTGGCTCAAGCCAGCACCACGCTCGCTCCGCTCATGGTGCGTGTGCGCGTGCTTCTCTCTCTCTCTCTCTCTCTCTCTCTGTATGGCGCGACCCCCGCCGCCACTGTATCTAACAGCGACGCGCCGCCGTGGCCAGGAGATCGCGGCGGAACTGGACGCGTGGAGCTACGAACAGCGGCTGCGGGACGCCACACATCACAGCCGCAGCCTCGCGAAGGAGTTCCCCGTGGCGCTGGCAACCGCCGCGGCGCCGCGCCTCTTCCACCCGTACCGCCGCCGCAGCGCGCGCGACGACAGCCGCGAGGTGTTTCTGCGCGCGCTGCAGCGCATCGACGGCGACGAGTACGGCATCGCTCCTGTGCACGCGGCGGACCCGCTCGAGAGCTTCCGGCGCCAGAACGACGCCATCGGGCAGCGACTCGCCAAGGCGCTGGAGCGCCGCGTAAACAGCGGCGGTCGCGCGAAAATGGGCGCCGACCGCGCAGTCCCGGCGACGCGCGCAGTGGTGCGTGCTGTCGTGTGCGAGCGCGAGTCGAACAGGAGATGGTGACGGCGGTGGTGGTGTGAAGGAGCACAAGGCGGCAACGCGGCTGAGCGCCGACAGAGGCTCGCAAGACAAGAAGACGCGCGAGGAGATCGACCAGCTTGAAGGTGCGCGCCGACGCGTGCGCGAACGGGGTTCTGGTGGTTCTGGTGGTTCTGCTGACTGCACGCATCGCCAGTGCTGCTCCGCGCGCAGCGGCTGTCGCGCTCCGAGAAGGACGACTTCTTCTACCGGAGCATCAGCGAGCGCGAGACGAATGTGCGCGTCGACGGGCAGCAGCTGGGACGTCATCTGTGGCTCTGGAGTAGCTCGTTGACACCGCGTGTGCCGAGCAGGTGCTGCTGGACGAGGTGGTGAGCGAGCTGCTATCTGAGACCGCGATCGATGAGTACGAGCGCGCGGAGCTCGCGTCCCGCAAGAAGGCGCTGCCGGAGGAAGACCTCGAGTTCGTGCTCGCGACGCTCAACGAGGGGCCGCCCGACCGCGTGCTCATCCAGAAGTACCAGACTGACATCACTCGCCGCACGCTCCAGTGCCTTAAGCCGCTGCAGTGGCTCAACGACGAGGTCTGTGCGAGTGCGGGTGTGATGCCGCGAGCGCAGGTACGAGGCGGCGGTGCTGACGTCCACTGGTGTGTGTGTGTGGTGCAGATCATCAACTTCTACATCGCGATGCTCGCTGACCGCGACGAAGCGCTCGTGAAGAGCGGGGCGTTGGCGAAGCGCAGTCACTTCTTCAACTCGTTCTTCTACACGAGCGTCTCGGAGAAGGGCTACAACTTCGTGAACGTGCGCCGATGGACGCGCAAGGTGCGTCGAGTTGCTGCTGGCTGATGCGGCTCGGATCGACTGGTGGCTTGGTGGTGTGACACGAGGAGCTCCGGATGGCTGCTGTGTGGCGTGCAGATCGATCTGTTTGCGATGGACAAGATCTTCGTCCCAGTCAACATCTCGAACGTACGTGCGTCTCTGGTGGGTGGTCGGTCTTGTGAAGTGGTCGGATGCTGACGCGTGGCGCTACACACAGACGCACTGGTGTATGGCCGTGATCTTCATAACGGAGAAGCGGATTCAATACTACGACTCGATGGGTGGAAGTGGCTCGACTTGCCTCAAAGTGCTGCTCCGGTGCGTGGTGGGAGTGGCGAGAGGTTGGTAGCGGCGCTGCCTCGGGATCTCCAGAGCTGACGACACTGCTCGATCTTCCGCCCTTCGACAGGTACTTGCACGACGAGATGGAGCACAAGAAGAGCGCCACGTTCGACGCCGACGACTGGGAGCTCGTGACGACGGAGGACGGCACGCCGCAGCAGGCGAACGGCTCGGACTGCGGCGTCTTCTCGTGCATGTTTGCGGACTACATCTCGCGCAACAAGGTGCGGCGGCGGCGCTGCTGCTGTTCGATCGGCTGCGTATACGACGGCGACGAGTGACTAACTCGGAACGTGCTGCTCGTGCCGCCGTGCTCAGCCGCTCAAGTTCTCGCAGAACGACATGGAGTTCCACCGGAATCGCATGGTGCTGCGCATCGTGCAAGGCGCGCTGCCGCTGGAAGAGGACATGTGAGCATCGCCCGCCTGCGCTCCTCCGCCCATCTGCAGCTTCGCGCTTCCACACCCGGAGTGATAGAGCGAGCGAGAGAGAGAGAGAGAGAGAGGGAGAGCCGCCGACTCAACACGCGCAGTCGTATCATACACGAAGCTCTTCTTGCGTGTGTGTGTGGCAACCAGCCAGCCGGCCACCCAATAGTTACGATGCAGTAGCCCGCCCGCCTACTTGACGACGAAGCCCTCGCTGCGCAGGCACGCCTTGTGCTTCTCGATGAGCTCCTTGCAGAGATCCTCGCCGTTGGTGACGACGCACAGGTCGCGCGCGCTCTTGGTCTCCGGGCACGAGCAGCAGATCTTCTTGCCGGACTTGCCGAGCACGGGCGCGGCGGCGGTGGCGGCGGGCGCCGGGTTCGCGGATGCGGCCGTCGAGGTCTCCTGGATCGCCATCGTCGTCGTCGTCGTCGTCGACTTGCTCGCAGCTCCGCTTCTTGGTGGTCCAATGGAGTTGTGAACGACTTCGAGCGACTCTGAAGTGAGCTTGCTTGTCTCTGCGACGTGTGATGACTTTGCATGACATTCGAGAATCGGCGGCGCTGATTGGCTGAGATGGGGTGATAACTTCATCACCCGTGTAAACCGATCGTATCCGAGTGATGGATAACGAGCCATGCGCTGTTTGGCGCCTCCTGTGCAACGTAATGCTGATACTGGATTATTTCACTAAGCAAAGTGGTCGATCCGACCTCGAACCCGGTCAACGTCGACGAACTTCGTTGTCGCAGTCGCCAAGAGCGACATCCAAGACGCTGGACGGAGACCATTCAACATGCTGGCTACGTGCAATTGTCAACTCGGCATAAATATTCACCACTGCGCATGACCTGCTGCGCCTTCACCACACCACACTGCCTCTCACTCGCTCGACACTCGACCGCACCCGCCCCCAGCAGCCGCACAACTGACTACGGCGGACACCGCGAACACGCGCCGTTCACCTGTCGCTGACCGCAGTGCACGCAGAACGAGCCCGCGATTGACGGCCGGTGCAGCCAGTCGCCGTGGTAGTCCCGGATGTGCGCCAGCAGCCCCGCGCGCAGCCGAAACACCACGCTGCAGTACGGACACGGGTCTCCTGCGGCGGCGGCTGCGTCGTCCTCCGGGTTCCCGTCCTGCAGCAGCCGCAACTGGTGCACGGGGCTCGACGTCACGACTGTCGCGAGCGGGATGTGGTCCACCAGCAGTGCATCTCGCGCCTCGTCGTTGTCGCTGTCTGGGTCGTCGAGGAACTCCAAGTCGCTCGCGGTGACCACCGCCGTCGGTACGTGCTGCACGCGCTGCTGCGCGTCCTGGCTCGAGGGCGAGGACGCTGGGCGCAGGTCGCGGAATTCGCGCAGCACGGCGCGGAAGCGGATCGGGAAGAGCAGCGACGGCTGGTGCTTCTTCTTCTCGAGTGTGAGGTAGCCAATGGCTTTCGCGAGGTCGCGGCTGCTGCCGCCGAGCGGCATCTTCTGGCCAAAGCCGATCGCGTAGCCCGGCCAGAAGGAACTCGCGAGCGTGAATTTGGAGCCCTGCGTGAGCGGCTTGCGGTCGAGCACCTGGATCTGGAACACTGTCTGCTCGTCGCGCGCCGAGGACCAGCGCAGGAACTTGGAGACGCGCGTGGCGCGCAGGTAACGCCCGGAGCTCACTGACACGAGCTGCACGCGCATCTCGTCGAGGATCGAGCGCTCGCGCACCTCCTCGACCGGCACGATGTAGATGAACTCACCGTCGTCCGCGGCGCCAGCGCAGTGCGCGTTGAAGAAGCACGGCGCGACGTCCTCGCGCGAGGACTTGCAGTGCACGTAGGCGTCGAAGCCCTGCCAGTAGAACTGCAGCGCCACATGGTCCATGGATGTCACGCGCGCGTGGCCGACGTCCTCGGCGGTGCGCGCGACGCGGAGGCTCGGGGCGACCTCCATCCGGGTTCTCTTGCTGTTGCTGGTCTCGTGCTCTTGCCTGAGCTCTGGGTTTTCGATACTGAGTGTGTGACTTGGTCTGACTTTTGGAGAGAGAGAGAGAGAGTGCATGTGTGAAATGGACGTTGCGAAAGCGCGCTGGCCCCATCGACATACTCAAACCAAGTGAAAGACATATATCGACCTGTCTCTGCGCGTGAAAATCACAACTTTTCAGTTTTCGCGCGCGCGGATTGGCGGAGAGCGGACTATAGGAGCGAGGGGGTCGCGGCTCACGATTCGACTCGTTGCATACGTTTATCAACATGTCACTGGGCAGCTCTCGGCTCTGTTTTTTCATTTTTGGAGGAGGTTACCTGAAAATTAGAACTCGCAAGATGTGAACTTCAATGCGAATATGTACACTGTTGAAATAACTCGGCTTTTGCTCGCGTTTGCCACCGTGAATATGTGGTTTGTTTGCCTTAGCATGCTGGTGTCTCGATCGAGATCGCGGTCGAGGGCAAGTTGTGCGATCCGAGCGAGCGAGCGAGTTAGTGCCATGCCACCACCACCGGGTCCCGATGCAGTGTATGCGCGCACACCTCGAATCCGGGAGTCAACGGGCGTAATCCGTCCAACGTCCAACGCTAGCACTCTCGAAGATGGTTTGTTGGCCGTGATCGGCCACAACACAGGACTTGGTTCTCCATCGAGAACGCGGTCATCTTTCATCATCTCGAATCCTTCAAGTCCGTCAAACGGCGCCAAGTCGCCTTGCGTCGTCTTGCGACTTGCGCCGTTGTCGCCCACCACGGTTCATCCCGGTGCTGCATCGAAACGATGTCACAGATTTTCCAACTGTCGAGTGGGGGGAATGTACCTATAGTGCAGAAAAGCAGGGATTGTACTGTGAGCGCAAGTTATATACGTCCAAATCGATAAATGAATTAGCAATTACATCAAAGTTAAATATCAGAAATATTGACTGCGAAAATGATTCCATTCCTAATTATACGGATCTACACTATCTACAGGGCGTACATCTGGAAACTTGTGTTAGACATCGTTTTGGCGGAGTTAGAGGTCCCAAATACTCGATTTCAGAACTATATAGCTCCATCGTTTGCACTATTTGATGCAAGTACTCGCATTATCCGACCTAAACTGCTCGCAAACACAGTGAGCGGCTGCCAACCAGGCAAGCAAGGACACCTCGACATCAACACCTAGCGCCTTAGCCAAGACCTCCGCCGCCGCCGCCGGAGTCTTCGCAATGGCGCTTGTCAAGGTGCTCTACCGCGAGCTGCTGCTGGCCGCGCGGCAGTTCGACGAGCAGCCGGCGCTGCGTGCGCTGCTCTCCTCCAACCTGCTGCAGCGGCCTGTGGCGCCTGCGAGCCGCTCGCGACTGCCACACATCGAGCACTTCAACCGCGCGGTGCTCGAGTTCCTGGAGAACCGCTCGTTCTACGTGCCGTCAACGGCCAAGAAGCCGCTCGTGCAGCTCGTGCGCGAGGGCTTCCGGTCCAGTGTCCCAGGGGAGAAGCCGGTGGTCGCCGTGGACGCCGCGTTCCTCGCGCTGCGAGCGCTGAATGACAAGCTCGCGGAGGCCGCGGCGCTCGGTGTGACCGGCACGGCATCTTTGGTGAAGACGGGCTCGCGCCCCCCTGCTGCTACCTCCGCTAAGGCTGTGCCTGCCGATTCAGAGACGCCAACGAGCGTCGCGGGCGTGCAGCACGCAGAGTACGTCGCGAGAATTGCTCGGGGTAGCGCTGCGGTTCTTGGCTGTGAGGCCGAGAAGCTCACTGTATGGCTGTGTGTGGATGTACGGCGTACGACCCGCGGATGACTGTGGCGGTTGACTGCTCGGCAGTGATGTGACGTCCGGCGTCTTCCTGCTGTCGCACCCGCTGCTGAGCGGACTCTTCAGTCGCTCGGTGATCGTGCTGACGGAGCACTCTCAGCGCGGCTCGAGAGGCTTCATCGTGAACCAGCCGACGGCGAACCCGCTCATGAAGGCGTTCAAGGTGCACCCAACGATCATGCGCGCGTTCGGGTCAAGCAAGGTGCGCACGGGGGGACCGGTGCGGACGGAGCACGCGGAGGTGCTGCACGGGAAGCCCGAGTTCGGCGGCAAGCGGATCCGCACGAGCAACTTCCAGGAGCAGAGCGAGGCGAACCTGTTCGTGGGTGTGGACCTCGACATCGCCGCGAAGGCGGTGGACGAGAGCCTCGCGAAGCAGACGGAGCTCATGTTCCTCAACGGCGTGTCGACGTGGACGGCGGGGCAGCTCGAGAACGAGATGCGGCGCGGGACGTGGGTCGCGGTGAAGGCGCCGCTGACGCTCGCCGTGAACCCGCGGAAGGAGCTGTGGCAGGATCTGATGCACTCGCTTGGCGGCGAGTACCGCGAGTTCAGCGCGATGCCCGTGATCAAGGACGAGGACTTTGACGACGACGACGACGAGAGCGGCGACGAGAGCGACGAGTTCGACGGCGACGACAACGAGCAGGACGACGAGTGATAGACGCGCTGCTGGCAAAGTTCGATCAGCCAGTGATAGACACTTTCGGGTTCAATGTTACATAGTCTGTGCTCTCTCTCTCTCGTGCTGCCGCCGCCTCTGCAGCCACGCGCTGGCTTGGTTGCTAGCGAGGACAGCCGAGAAGTAGCTAATAAAGTATGGGGGTCGGAGTCGGGAGCGCGCTGCTCTAGCTGCTCACCTTCTCGCGCATCATCCCGCGGAACGACGCGTTGCCGATGCCGCCGATGCCGAACGCCGGGCCGATGCGCGCCACGCGCGCGATCGACGAGCGCCAGTACTCGCGCTGGATGAACTGGATGCGCGCGGCGCGGTCCGCGACCGGGTGGTTGTACAGGTCGAGGCCCGCCAAGTGCATCGGTGTGGTGGCGAACTGCATCGCGACCGGCGCGCCGATCTGCGAGACCGCCGTGGCGACCTTCTCGTTCACGCCCTGCTCGCGCAGGTGCTCCATGATGACCTTGGGGGCGTGGAAGCACGAGATGACCGTGAGCGAGTCGCGCACGGCAAAGAGCCCGACCGACGAGATCGGGAACTTGTGCGCCTTGGTCACGCCGAACATCTGCGCGAACGCCTTGTCCTTCGCGATGACGAGTGACATGTTGACCGCCGTCGTGGCGAAGAGCTTGGGCATCTGCCCGTTCGCCTCCTTCCACTCATAGTACGAGTCGAACGAGTTGGCCACCGCGTATGTCGCCGAGTAGAGCCCGAAGATCCACGCGAACTCGCGCGACTTGCAGAACTGCAGCGGGCGCTCCATGAACGAGCGCGAGAGGTCCTTGACACCGTTCATGAGCGTGCAACGGCCGCTGGCGTTCTCGGTAATCGCGCGGTCGACGATCGTGATGAACGGGCTCACAGCGAACGACGCGACGGCCGCGGACGCGACGTCGACGCCGAAGTGCTTGAGGAGCTGCGAGAACGGCGCGCGGTGCGTGCTGTCGGCGGCGATCTGGTCGAGCTGGTGCGGGTCGAGGGCGACAGCGGCGGCGGCGGCGGCAACCTCGACCTGGTGCTGGAGCGCATCGACGGACGGCACTACAACAATAATCGCAGGCAGCATAATTCGCAAGTGAGTGGGTCTGTCGAGTGCGGAGAGGAGAGGAGAGGGAGGGTGCGCGG
>JAASFS010000836.1:0-11503 GCA_023333865.1 Globisporangium perplexum | reverse complement strand
GCGTCCTCGTCGCCGCTGTCTGGAGGCGTCGACTGATCGCCCGCCGCTTGCTCCGAGTCGTCAGGCGTGTCGCTCACTGCACCCGGCGTCGCGGTCGCCACCACCGGCTCGGCGTCGGCGTCATCGTCGTCACCAGTTGCCGGTAGCTTCCTGTCACCTGCGGCTGCGTCGAGCGCGTGCTCCGCCACTGCATCCGGTTCCGCGAAGGCGTCCGCGGCGTCCACGAGCACCGGCGACGGCGGGAGCGACGCCGACCCGACCACCGCGCACGACTCGTCGACGCGGCGGCGCAGCTCGTAGCCGTACTCGTGCGCGACGTGCTCCATCATGAGCGCGAACGTCCGCTTCTTCGCGCTCACGTACTCGTCCGCCGTCACGGCGCCGCCCAAGCGCTCCGCCTTGCGCCAGAGCTGCTCCGCGCGCGCCTGCTTGAGCAGCGCGTCGTCGAGGCGCGTGGCGTCGCGGGTGGCGCCGGCAGCGCGCACGTGGACGGAGCGCGCGCGCGCGTCCGGGTCGGCAACGACGTCGAGCGGCGGGATCGTTGCGCGGTACATCGTCTGCTGTCGGCGCTTAGGAGCACTCGCGGGTCGGAAGGTCTGGGAGGCCCGGAGAACTGGAAGAGTCTCGAAGAACTGGAAGAACTGGAGGAACTGGAGCGAGCGCTTGCGTCTTGGGCGGCGGATTCGCGAGTGAGG
Organism: Globisporangium perplexum; assembly: GCA_023333865.1. Lineage (NCBI taxonomy): Eukaryota > Oomycota > Peronosporomycetes > Pythiales > Pythiaceae > Globisporangium > Globisporangium perplexum. Next base: position 10,808 of record JAASFS010000836.1, on the reverse strand, counting down.
AGGCAGCGCGAGTTGCCGCAGAACCTGAAGTTGTCTTCGTTAGCGAAAGGCAACTCGCGAAGATCGAACGCACCGGTTTTCTACCGGAATACCGGCACGATTTCATTGATTGATCAACCTCGCTCCTATGCACTTTTCAAACGTCAAAGGCGATTTCTTCATTTTGCTCCTCAAGCTCGGTACTTTCGACACACGACTGCCGCCTTCTGGTTCGTGAGCGTCAGGAGCAGTATGCGGTCCTCGTCCAGTCCAGTCTCACCACTCCGGGGAGCACCGAGCCAAGATCGAATCGCGAGTCGCGTGGATGTGCTGCTTCTCAGTCTCCCCTACGACGTTTCTGTTGACCGAGGCTGGCTAAACGACCGCCGCCGACGCATCCTCAGAACTCGTTTGACTTTCGCAGGCCGGGTCGCTTGTACTCGACACCTCCAACCTCCTCCCGTAGCGACCAGCCGGATTTCGTGTTCTCTAAGCGCTGCACTTCGGAAGAGTGATCAGCTCGCTGTGCACTATGTCGAGAACGCCGAGCTCAGTGGCTCAGTCTGCTTTCGACATCGCCAAGGCTCGACTTCGATGTCATTGATTGTACAAAAGGACGCAAGACGAACAGATCAAGTACGGATGGAGTTGCTGATGTCGCGACGTTTAGAAGCGATGTCTCGGGAGGAGCAACGTCCATTCAAAGTGGATTCAAGATATGCAAAGTAACAGTGACCCACTTCCATCACCTCGCGTACGCGCGCTGGAGACTGGTGTGCTTGGATAAGATGGCCACCTTGCAAGTCGCGCGAGGGGTCGCGTACCTCAGAATGATGGCAGCCATCTCTGCGTCCAGCTGTCGACAGGGTCCTCGCGTATCTTGCATCGAGTGGGTGGAGATGGCACTGAGGAACGCCTGTCTCTGCTGGAGCGAGTTGGACAGAAGCCTGTCTTCGCCGTGGCGCGCAAGCAGTCGGGAGAACTGCGCAGTTTGCGCTTTACTGAGCACGACTGAGTGAATGGTTAGAATGAGATGCTCGAGTGTCTTGTTCGTCTGCAGGAGGTGCTCGAGGTCGCGAACGTTCTGGTCGAGGTTCGCCAATTCGCCGTGTCCATGGATGTGGAGGCACTTGAGCTTCTCGACGGCATGTCTGTCTCCCTCTGCTTGATCACCGAGCAGTCTCGCGAGTGTAGCGACGGCACTGCTGTTCCAGTGCAGCGACAGCGACCCCAGCTTGATGTCTCGACGGGAGAACAGCGCCACGAGCGACCTCGGCGAGACTGACCAACGAAGGATCTCGATGTTGCGAATGCGCGGGCTCGCTCGTGCCACATCGTACAAGACACTGGGATAGGGACAGCATGGACACTCGCTCAGCGTCAGCTTCGTCAGGTTCTCGCCGACAACTCGAAGCAGCACCTGCGTTGGCTCCTTCGTGGATTCCCCCCTCAAGCAAAACTGGTGAGAGCACTCTGGAGCGACAACTCGACATCCACGCCGCTCTCGCTCGCGATGTCAGACTGGTACACATCTCCAGCGCGTCTCCCTCACGGAGCTCCATCTTGCAGAGTGCGTGGGAAGAAGCTCCGACCATCAGCGTGGTCGAGACACATCCAACCATTGATTCGTTCCAGCGCACCACGCGCATAACGTGCATGAGCTACTCGAACCAGTAGCCAGCCACCTGTCATTCCTCAGCGTGTCTCGATCAGCCTTTATGCCAGTGCATCAGCAGCAGCAGTGGCGTCGGTGGCGACGTGTTCGTCACCTCCTCGGTCGTTCGCGTCACGGTCGACACCGTCCGAAAGATCATGTTGCGAACTGGTCTCGTTGGCGGGAGTAGACAGGAGATGTAGCGTAGCGGAAATAATCGAAGAGTCGCTCGACAACATGCAGTGTGTGCAGGTGGAGCGGCACGTGATCACGCCGCTGCCGGAGCCGCCACCGTCGCGCACGGCTGGCGCTGCCAACGTGGCGTTCTCCTGCACGTACGAAGGCGCGCTCGGCGCCAGCAGCAACAACAGCGGGAGCGTCCTGTGCCTGCGCGTGCTGCGCGACGCGGCGATCGAGGGCGAGTGGCTGCGGCCGGTGAGTCGCAGCAGCGGTCGCACGCCGGCGAAGCGCGCGCGGCTCTCGCTGGCCAAGCAGCAGCAGGAGCTCGAGGTCTTCGCGCGCGTACAGGGCCGTGTGATAGCAGCAGCAGCTGCGGCGGGCGGCGAGCCGAGCGTGGACGGCAGCTTCTGCTGCTACTTCGACGTGCTGCCGGTCGACGGTGTGCTGAGCGGTGGCAGCCCCGCCGCGTGCCACGTGCATGCGTGGCATCCACGCGAGCGCGAGCTGCGCGGCCAGTGGGTCTCGCAGCGCGACAAGCCCTTCTGGATCTCCGCCGCCGCGCCGTGCGAGCTCTTCGAGCAGAAGATCGCGCGCGCGTTCACGATGGTGCAGACCGCGTGCTCGTCCAGCTGCCCGATGCGTCACGCGAGCGCGATAGTGAAGCGCGAGCCGCCGGCCGCCAAGCCGGAACCGGCGGTAGCGAGCGCGTGGCAGCCGAGCAACTCGTCGGCGGCGGCGGCGTCCTCGGACCTGCGCCTCTACCCGCTGACGCCCGGCGTGTACGAGTTCACCGGGTTCTCGGTCACCGCGCCGCCGCCGTCGCCCCGACCGGCGAACGTGTCGCGACGGCGGCGGCGGTCGTCAACCGCGGAGGCGCCGCCGGCCAAGGACGAGTGCTTCGTGACGCTGCGGCTGCTGCCGGACGGCAAGCTGCAGGGCACGTCGCGCGAGCTGCTGCGGCCGCAGTCGTGTCGTCTCACCGGCTCGTGGCGCACGAACCGCGTCAAGTACCTGCTCGAGTACCGCGTGCGCGACGCCGTGGGCGTGTTCAAGTACTCGGGACGCATCGAGGGCGACCGCAAGGTGCTCGGCAAGTGGTACAACGTGGACGACGGCCACGCCGAGGGCTACGGCGGCGGCCGCGGCGAGTTCGAGCTCGAGCTCACGCACGCGGCGCGCGTGAAGAAGGAACTGAGCGAGACGAGCGGCGCCACGGACGGCGACGACGACACGACGAGCAGCAAGATCCGCGTGCTCACCACCGGTGCGTTCACGCTCAAGGGCTGCGCGACCGACGCCGACGGCTACGAGTACGCGTGCGAGCTCGTGGTCGAGCTGCTGCCAGGCGGGTTCCTGCAGGGCACGTCGCGCGAGCTCGTGTTCGACCAGACGCGGCCGGTCACGGGCGAGTGGTCCCCGACGTTCTTCCGGTACCGCCAGGAGTACGTCGTCAAGGGCGACGTGGGCAGGTACGAGTACGAGGGGAAGCTCGACGTCGGCGACGGCGGCATCCTCTCCGGCGACTGGGGGAACATGGATCTGCGCGACCGCGAGTCGCCCGGCGAGCACGGCACGTTCGCGTACGGCATCGTCGGCGCGCGGCGGCGCTGGTCGCTGTTCTCGCACGCGGCCTACCCGGCGTCGTTCCAGCGCGCCGTGGCGACCTTGCTGCTCTGCTCGGCGCTCCCCGAGTCGCTCTGGTACCGCACGCTCGCGTTCTGCCACGAGTCGTGGTTCGCTGGCTCGACGACGCTCTGGAGGGAGTGAGTGCGCGTGGCCACCCGAGCTGCTGCTGCTGCTGCTGGAATGCCAACGTGTTTACGTTACCGGTCGCGACGGGAGCTGCTCGGTTGCCGCATGCACTCGCCGTCCGCATCGCGACTGTTCAAAAAGCCGACGCCCCGCGTCAGCGACCACGAGTGAAGGTTGCTTCGCGCACCACTCGAGCGTCCTATGTCCTCACGGGATCCGCTGGATGGTGCTGGATGGTGGCGCGAGCAGCTCCCTCGTCCACCGACCGACCGACCGACTGCCGCACGCGACCGCTTAGCCCATGAAGTTGAAGACGACGAGGAAGAGGATGAGGTTGCAGAAGAGGTAGTCGGCGAACGCGCGCTGCTCGCTGCGGTCCTTGAACTCGTTCTCGGGGTTGATCTGCATCCGCAGCGACACTGTCGGCCAGACACCGCCGTGTCAGTCGACCCCGAGCCAACCAGTGTGCGAGGGAAGCAGGGAGAAGAGAGAGCGAGCGAGAGAGAGAGAGAGAGCGCACGCACCGCCGAGCACGAAGACGCCGACCGTGCACACGAAGCCCGCGAGGAACGAGTTGAACGGGAACGTGCCCACGAGCGCGCAATAGATAAATTGGAGCACGCCCGTCGCGAGCACGTACGCCAGGAAGCCGTCGATGAGCTTGATCTTCGGCGGCGTGTGCTGCGCGTACTTGGCGCGGAAGTCCGCGAGGATGGCGCCGACGCCGCCCGCCGCCGCCGCCGTCGAGGTGAAGCTCGCTTTCGCCATTCTGCGCGGTGGGGAAGGGGGGAGTTCGAGGGGGGACTGCATATGCACAAGCGCCGGGGACAGAGAGTGGCGGTCAGCACGCAGTCCACACTCGCGGACATGCACGGACGCCGCGCGACGGGGGTCCGCAGTCGTCCCCTGCGGACGCCGCCGTCGTCGTCGGCGTCGTCGTCGACGCGTGGCGACTTCACCTGCGCGCGGAAAGATAGCGAGTGAGTCGCCCCCCGATTTGTCGTAAAACGCGGGCATTTTGCCGATCTTGCCTTGTTTTACGGACCTTCTTGCTAGTTCCTGTTAGACACCGTTCACCCGCTTAAAGCGATCCATATCGTGTTTCAAGGCCTGTATAAACGCATATCCAAGAAAGTGATTCGAAAAGCATGAGACCCAGATTATACAGATTCATTGTTTGCTTGTCGAGCTCGATTCCCTTTTTGGCAGTGTGTGGTCGTGGGCGGTTGAAGTCTCAAGCGGCCCCGACGTGCGCCCGCCGTGCGCTCCCCACCTTGCGTAGATCTGCGCGCGTGCCTCGCCGCCGCTTGTTACTTCGCAAGCCGCCGCCCACCTGCGCCTCGCTAGCACCTCCGTCCCCGCCACTCACTCCCTCAAAATGCTCGCTCGCCAGGTGCGTCGCACGCTCTCGTTCTCTCTCTCTCTCTCTTGGTCGAGCAGGCACCAACTCTCTCATTTGATGACACACATCACGGCGATCTCGCTAACCGAACATTGTGTATCCGCGCGCGAGTAGATCGGTCGCCGCGCAGCTGCGCTCTCGTCCGCCCGCAGCCTCTCGACGCTTGTCATCGCGGAGCACAACCTCAAGGATGTGACGGGCGGCACGCTGAGCGCCGTGACCGCCGCCTCGAAGCTCGGCGGCGACGTGACCGTGCTCGTGCTCGGCTCGCAGGCGGCGGGCGTCGCGGAGCAGGCCGCCAAGATCGCGGGCGTCTCGAACGTGCTGCTCGCGGCGGACGCCAAGTACGACCACCTGATCGCCGAAGAGGTCACGGAGCTGCTCGTGGCCACACAGAAGGAGAAGAACTTCACGCACATCCTCGCACCGGCGTCGAACGCGGCCAAGAACTACATCCCGCGCGTCGGCGCCAAGCTCGACGTGGCGCCCATCTCGGACATCCTGGCCGTCGCGGACAAGGACACGTTCTTCCGCCCAATGTATGCCGGCAACGCCATCGCGCAGGTCAAGTCGAGCGACGCCGTGAAGCTCATCACGGTTCGCCCGACGGGCTTCGAGAAGGCGGCGACCGAGGGTGGCAGCGCGGCCGTGAGCGCGGCGCCGTCGGCTCCCACGGTCGGCAAGACCCAGTTCGTGTCGGAGGAGGTGAGCAAGTCGGAGCGCCCGGACCTGACGGCGGCGCGCGTCGTCATCTCGGGCGGACGCGGCCTCAAGAGCGGCGAGAACTTCGAAATGCTCTACAAGCTCGCGGACAAGCTCGGCGGCGCGGTCGGCGCGTCGCGCGCGGCTGTCGACGCCGGCTACGTCCCGAACGAGCTGCAGGTCGGCCAGACGGGCAAGGTCGTGGCGCCGGAGCTGTACGTCGCGGTCGGCATCTCGGGTGCGATCCAGCACCTGGCGGGCATGAAGGACTCGAAGACGATCGTGTCGATCAACAAGGACGAGGAGGCGCCAATCTTCCAGGTGTCGGACTACGGTCTCGTCGCGGACCTCTTCGCGGCGGTGCCGGAGCTGACCGAGAAGATCTGAGTGTGTGGAGCGCACCGAGTGCGTACGTGTCGGTCACTGCCGGGAAGGAAACGAGAGCGAGAGCACGGGGACGTGCGTACCGATAGATCCTTCACGCCGCAGAGCTAACGAATGAACTGCAGCTACGAGAACACCGTGTATCACTCGTTCTGGCACACGGCGAGGTGTGTTGCGCTACCAGCTCGACGCATCTATCGGATAGATCCCTCTGGTAGCTCACACCTAGACGAGAGGACTCACGAACGGTGGCGACTCGGCCGCGACAGGAGTGGGGTCGTACTCATACGACATGGGTGAGTCCTCGCCGAACAGCGCTTGGTCGTAGCCGTCTGGGTCGCGCTCCGAGCACCAGCTCAGCAGAAGCGAAGCTGCAAACGTCGCTGCGGACACGTAGCAGAACGCGACGCCAGTCGCGATTGCATCGCAGTGCGACTTGGGGCTGTGTGCTCGGCAGTGCTGGAATATGTCCGATGTGGTGAGCACGATGGAGGCGACGAGCAGCAGGAGCGCCATCATGAAGTCCATCGCTTGCTCGCAGTACAGCAGCGGCCGCATGCACATCATGAGCACCTCGACGAAGACGAGGTAGAAGAGTCCGTAGACCAAGCCGAGGAAGTTCATGAGCATCGCGAACACCAAGTCGTTGCTGTCGAGCGCGGGGCGGTGTCCGTCTTCGCCGTCAGACGCCGAGAGTGTGGACGAGAGCGTCACGATGACCACCAGCGACGCCGCGAACTGTAGGAAGCGTAGCGAGAGTCTCGCCGATACGACGTACGCCGGATTCATCATGCTGTGTCACTTGGACTTTGGACTCTGTTACTCTCGTTCTCGCCGTTCATTGCGCTCGAGTCAGTTGGCTGGCGAGCAATGAACGGCAGTTGGTCCTGGCCTTCAACTCCGTTCGCGACAACGTAAACGCAAACGACGCGAAGAGCTCGACAGTGTGAACGAGTACCACGAACGTGAGCCAAAGGTTGGTCTTCAAGTCATGCATCGACACCACCAACAGCACTGCTACACTCACTCACTCACTCACTCACTCACTCGCCACCTCCGGCTTGCCACTGCCACCTGGTTGCTCACACGCGAGTCGACGGGTGTCCAGCAGGTCCACGCGCAGTCGGGGTCGACTCGTTGTAGTACGGCGCTGACGCAGGTCCCTCCGAGTCGTGCTCCACATTCGACTGGTGGGTCCTCGCGGTGTTGCTGACGGTGTCGTCGCCGTTCTTGCTCTTGCCGTACTCGCAGAAGTTGAGCAGCAGAGTCGCCAGGAACGACGCCATCGCGAGGAACATGAACACGATCGCCGTGTGGATGCTTTTGCAGCGCAGCATGTAGTCGTACACCGAGCAGTTCCTCACGTAGTCCGACACGAGCAGCACGATCGCGGCAATCAGCAGCAGCACCGCGAGCAGGAAGTCCAGGAGCTGCTCAATGAAGAGCGGCGGACGGCCACACATGCGCGCGACGATAATCGCGAGCAGGAACCAGAGTCCGTAGACCATCCCGGTGTACGTCATGAGTGTCGCGAAGATCACCGCGCGGCTGCCAAGTATGCTCGAACAGCCATAGCACGAAGTCGACACGAACGCGGCCGAGAGCGTCGCGAGCGCGATGAGCGAGAACGCGAACTGCAGCAAGCGCAGCAGCGCGCGAGACCAGAAGAGCCGCGGACGACCTTCGACACGCAGCATACCCTTCGAACGTCGGTTGCTTCGAGTGGATCTCGAGTGCGCTGGTGCGAGTTCGTCTGTGCGAGTTGCTCAATGCCCGCCACTCGTTCTCGCGCAGTAAGCACACAGGGGGAGGGGAGCTTCGCCACCGTTAGAGCCTCCATGCCCTCGTCGCAACTTCGGCGACCAACGGTGGGTTCTCCTCCACACCCCGTTGCTCTGCTCTCATTGTACTAGTTGCTCGCACAGTCTCAAGGCGTCGCAGTGTCACGGTCTCGAGGCGACATATTGCCGCTCTGGTCGCGAAGGTGTCCAACGAGGAGCTGCGTCCTGGTGCAACGACAACCTAGTCGTCTCGCCTCCAGAATCCATCGAGTCGGGTGCGCTTGGGTTCATCTCGTGAAGACCTCTGCTCGCCATCGACACCACGGATTCGCGCTTGCCGCTCACAACCGATTTCGCTTTCGGAGAACCACGCTCCAGATCGAGCTTGGAGCAGCAACATGAAGCGTATCCAAGTGACCCAGCCGATGCGCCTCGCGCTACGCGGACTGCAGTTCCTGTTCTCGCTCATCGCGCTCGCGACTCTCGCGGCGGGCTTCAAGACTGTGACGGGTTCGATCGTCAACGACGACCGCGAGTTCGTTGAGATCACGTCGTCGGCTGGCAGTCCTGGCACGACGTTCGGGATGCTCATGACGTACACGAGCATGCTCTACGGGCTCTGGTATCTGCTGGCAGTCGAGTTCTACGCGTTCGCTGCTCGGCCGACACCACTCGCCAACCGGTACATCGACGCGCTCTTCGCGCTCGTGCTGCTGGTAACGGGTATCGTGCTCGCGACGACGGACTACGTGGTGCACTGCACGCTGCTGGAGGACTGGGTCACCCGGTACTCGTCGAGCTCCACGCCGTCTTTCCGATGCGGCAGTCTCAAGGCAGGCGTGGCGTTCACGTTCTTCGCGATGGCGGCGTTCCTCGCGACGACCGTGCTCAGCTTTGTCGACCAGACGAACGTCGACGGGCTCGCGAGTCCGAGTCTGGAGCGGAACTGCTCGTTCCCTCCCGAGGAGGTGAGTGCCTACCACGATGAGCCGAGCCCGAAAGACATGCTGTCACCGATCGGGAACAGCACGACAAAGAAGTCATCGGAGACGTTCGCGTAGGTCGATCGCGCGAGCTGTCCATGCCGAGACCGCCTTCCTTCATGCGTGTTCCTTGCGTCGCCAATCAATCGATCTTGCTTCTCTTCACTCCTTGTCGCTCCATGCGAGCAGCTACCATGAGCGATCTCGTCGCTCACCAGCAGCTGCGCGAGTGCTGGAGTCCTCACCGCCGCTCGCGGCGTAGCACTTGCAGCCAGTATCTAGCGCGAGGCGGGTGTTGACGCCGCGCTCGTGTTTGGAAGAAGGCGACTTGGCGGTGGTGTTCCAGCAGATTCCTTTTGCGCTGTCCATGGAGCTCAGTCGCGCCAGCCTGGTGCAAGCAGCAGCAGCGCTTGGCTTGAAGAACACTCCAAGGTGACAACGGTGTTGGTGGTGTTCAGAGCAAAATCCAATCGATATTTCGCTTCTCGAGCTCCACAATATCCCCTCAATAGCAAACGCTCACGAACATCCTCGATGCCCATCGAGGATGTTCGTGAGCGTTTGCTATTGAGGGGATATTGTGTAGATGCGAAAACCTACAAACTCAGCACGGTTCCCCATCTCCCCCATTTCCTCGCTTCAACGTGACTTGTGTTTACCTTTGTGCTTGGCATCTCTTCCTAGTCCACACGGCGCGCTCGCAAGTAGTTCCAACAGAGCAAGTGCGAGCGGCGGCGAGAGCATTAACATTATCGAGCGAGTTATCGACATCGAGCGAGAGCACGTTCGTCGAGCGACACCACGAAGGCTTGCGTGGAATAGTCCGAAAAAGTCAAATCGCAGCATACAAACTCGCAGTTGCGCGTTGGACTCTGCTTGTACCCGCTCCCGCGTTTGGCAATGCAATGGCAAGCGCGATTCTGACCACAGTGCACGCTTCTTTTTGCTGGGACACACCTGTTTTCTAATTCCCTGTCTACCATCGTTTAGGCTTCGAGTGTCCGTCTATGCCCGCGCATTTTCTATAGAATTCTCCTGTTTAATGTGGTCGTTCCGCCTTACAGAATACCCTGACACCACCACATTCTGTATCACGATACGCGGGTCATCTCAATAAGTCGCTTGCGCGCGGGAAAGGCGCCTGGCTGGCGTTTCGCACTGGGTACACCACCACCAACACTCGCTCTCTTCCCAACGAAGCGAGCGAAGAACTCCATCCGTTTGTTCATTTCATTTCCGCATTCGCCAGCGACAGCAACAACAAGCTTCCCCACTCACCACCACCCAAGGTCCCCAACCCGACACAATGGCCCCGCAACCGCTGCGCCTCGGACTGCGCGCCGCGCAGTTCCTGCTCTCGCTCATCGCGCTCGCGACCATCTCCGCCAGCTTCCGCACCGAAACGATCCGCGGCTACGATGAGGACTTTGAGCGCGTCGAGGTGACACTCTCGGCCGGTAGCCCCGGCGCGACGTTCGCCATCCTCATGACGTACACCGCCATGCTCTACGGACTCTGGACTGTCGTCGCGGTCGAAGTCTACTCGTACGCTGCTCGCCCGGCGCCGCTCATCGAGCGCTCCATCGACGGCTTCTTCGCGGCCATCCTGCTCATCGCCGGCATCGTGCTTGCGGTGTCGGGCTACGTGAAGCACTGCAGCCTGCTCGAGGGCTCGCTGCGTTGCGGCAGCCTCAAGGCGGGCGTGGCGTTCACGTTCATCGCGATGGCGGCGTTCCTCGCGACCTTCGGACTCAACTACCTCGGTGCCTCGAACACCGGCGGCAGCTCGAACACGAACCTCGAGGTGGCGACGGACTTCACCGTTGTGGCCGAGTACCACGGCGAGTCGACGCCGAAGGACGCGCTGTCGCCGATCGGCGGCGCCGCCAAGACCCCGGAGGCGCACGTGTAAGCAGCGTTTGCTCGACGCCACAAGCGCCGGAGCGACGCAGCGAGCGCTGCGAGTTCTCTCTTCCCAGGGCACAAGTATT
>JAASFS010000835.1:0-11514 GCA_023333865.1 Globisporangium perplexum | reverse complement strand
CCCCCCCCCCCCCCCCCCCCCCCCCCCCCCCCCCCCCCCCCCCCCGACGCGCGCCTCCCATCGTGTCGTGAGCCATTCCGCCGCAAGCAGCAGCAACGCCGTCCTGTTGGATGCAACGCCTCGTGTTCATATGCTCGTCACTCTCGCGGCTGGTCCCGTGTATCTTGTGTACGTGTACGTGTGTGAGTCTCTCTCTCGCTCTTCGCCCCGCAGCGCCCGCCGCCGTCACTCGGCGGCGCTCGCGCGACGGAAGCCGAAGGACTTGAGCGAGAGGCGGCGCGAGAGCCGCCGCCGGCGCGGCGACGTGGAGCTCGTGGTGGCGGTCGAGGCGTTGGACACGAGGCTGTCGCGGCCGCTGCCCTTGCTGCGCTTGTAGACGCACGTGCCGTCGTCGAGGCGGATGCCCCACTCGAGGAACTCGACGCCGACGGCGGCCGCGAGGAACCAGTTGAGCTTCTCGACGCGCGCGCTGATGGTCGCGTCCGAGAAGTTGCCGAAGAGCTTCTTGCTCGGCAGGCGCGGCAGCATCTCGCGCAGCTCGCCGCCGTCGTCGTCGCCGGCGTCGCGCAGCTGCAGCGTGGACGCGAGCTGCAGGAAGACGGAGTAGCGGTGCCACGCGAAGAGCGTGCCGCGCGTCACGGTCTCGATCGCGAGCTTGTACTCGACGAAGCGCCGGCTGCTCTCGGCGTAGCTGATGCGACTGTCGACCACGCGCGCGCTCGTGAAGAACACGTCGCCGTCGCTCTGCAGCGCCGGCGGCGGCACGGCGACCGCGTGCGCTAATGGCGCTGCTGCTGTGCGTGTGGTGGCGCGGACGCCGTGGGTCGCGGCGCGCGGACGCGACGGTGGCAGCGATGCGTCGTACAGGCGGATGCCTCGCTGCACGAGCTGCTGCTGCTGCTGCTGAGCGGCGGGGGCGGCGGTCGCAGCAGGCAGAGGACGAGATGCGGGCGGCGCGTGCATCTTTGGCGAGTGCGCGTGCACTTTCGTTCGGCGCGGGCGTCATGGTCGCCGTCGCTGCTGTTGCTGTTGTTGCTGCTGCTGGATCTGCTGGGACACCTCCTCGCGTGTCGGGGTCCGGTGGGTAGCGTGGTACGGACACCGGCGTGAGTGCCCGTCGTCGCGCGGCCGCCGCGTTGTGCGTTCGCTCGTCGTTGTCGTCAAGCGGTCCGCCCCACAGTCTTCGCTCTCGCTGCGCGCTTGCACGTCGACTCGCTTGCTCGCTTCGGCTTCGGCTCGTCGTCGGCCAGTCAGTCGTGCTGTATGCACGTGGCGGCCACCCGAGAGCATCTCAGAGTCGGAAGGAGCGTGCGCACACACACGCGGACCGTGTGGCTCTGAACTCTTGAGCTCTCGCGCACACACGCAGACACAGGGCAAAGAGCCTGATGTTGCTGTCTCCTGGCAGCGATGACGCCCCAAGCGAGCGAGCGGACGTGAAGGTCGCGAGCGTTCGCAGTCACATAGCACGAGAGCAGCGGCGGTGACCGGATGGCTGCGACTGGTGATTGGCGCCGACTCTCAGTGTCGCCGCCGCTGCTCACCTGACGCCGTAGGATCGGCCAAGGGTGTCGCGTTGCACCTCCTGAGTTGCGCAGCGGAAGCCTCGAGAGGCTTCAGGATGGGAACGCGAGCGCGGTGATCCGACGCGGACGTGTGGTTCATCGACGCTGGCGCCGGCGCTCGGCGCGAGTTCAGGAAGATCGGTCGTCGGGACCCGAGGAGCTCGCTGGAGCGTCGAGCGAACCTTTGTCCCCATGTCCGGAGCGAGCAGAGCGCGTACGTTCGGCTGCAGCTCCGTCGTCGCTCGTTCGTTGTCAACCGGCTCGCGAGACGATCTTTTGAGCGCTTTGACGTCACGCCTTCAGCCAACGCGCCGACAACGAAGAGCTCGGATGTTGCGCAGCCAGTGCCCCCGAGTTCGCGCTCCGCTCGCAGCCAGCGCAGACCGACGACACCGTCGAGGACTCGGCGCAACCCGCCAGCAAAGACACCGAAACCTGTATCGTCCATGAAATAAATCGTCGTACTACCTTCCTACGCAGACGCAGCCACGCGCGGCGATCGGGTCGCTGCCCGTCGTCCTCACTGCTGCTGCTGCTCGCCCGCCACTTCGTCGTCCCCGCCGCTTGCTCGACTTGATGGTCCCAAACGCTCGGCAATTAACCGGAACTCGCCGCCAGGATACTCGTACACGCGCACTCGCCATCCCCCGTTCCGCCTCCCGCCGCGTCGTCGTCGTCGTCGCTCAGTTCCCCGCGTTGCTGTTGCGGCGGAAGCTGAACGACTTCATCGACAGCCGCGACGACGCGCGCGGCGACGATGACGACGTCGACGCCGTCGACGCCATCGAGTCGCGCGACGACGACGACGTCGCCGACTTGACGCGACGCTTATAAACACACGTGTCCTGGTCCACGCGGATGCCCCACTGCAGGTACTCGGCGTTCGTCGCCGCCTCGAGGAACTGGTTCAGCTTCGCCACGCGCTCCTGGATGATCTTCTCCGAGAAGTTGCCGAAGAGCTGCTTGTTCGGCAGCTCCGGGATCTCCTTGCGCTTGTACCCGTTCTTCGTCTGCAGCGTCGCCGCCAGGTTCCGGAACGTGCTGTAGCGGTGCCACACGTACAGCGTGCCGCGCGTGTTCGTCTCGATTTGCAGCTTGTACTCGACGAACTGCCGCCCCTCGCGGTACGTGATGCGGCTGTCGACCACGCGCGCCGAGATCAACGACACCTCCTGCGACCGCACGAGCTTCGTCTGCAGCTGCAGCACCTGCTGCTTCAGGCGCTCGTTCTCGCGCAGCAGCTCCGCGTCCGCGTACTCGGCCACGTTCGACGACAGCGTCGAGCGGAGGCGGTCGTTCTGCGCGACGAGCTCGCGGTTCAGCTCCAGCGCGGTCTCGGCGGCCTGCTTCGCGTCGCGAGCAGCAGATTCGGCCTCCGCAACCTTGCCGGCCGCCTCAGTGAGCGCGCGAAGTGTACGAGGAGACACCGGTCCTGCACCGCACGCCACATCGAGTCAGAACGCTGCAGCGAGACCTCCGCCGAGCGCGTGATCGGCACCACCACACACACATACCTTGGTCCTCCTTGTCGCTGCCGTCACTCCAGTCATCCTCCACAGGCTCCTACGTCAAAGTCTCCCTTAGCAACGCCGCATATCACCAGCATCCCCCATCACCACCCCAACACACAGCAGCAAGCGACACCGCTCTTACCGGCTGCGGGTCCGCGTGGAGCTCCATCTCCTTCTGACGCTGCAGGCGCTCGCGCTCCGCCGCCAGATCCGCCTCGTGTGCGCGCTGGCGCTCACGCTCGCGCTCGCGTTCCAGTTCGAGCTCGCGCTCGCGGGCCAGCTGGCGCTCGCGCTCCAGAGCGAGCTCGCGCTCTCGCCGCACCTGGATCACCAGCTCGGCGAACGCGATGCGCTGCTTGCGGCCGCGCTCCTGCGCCTGGATCTTGATCACGCCCGCACGCAGCTTCTTGTAGCGGAACTTGGCGAACCCGGCGCGGCTGAACGCCTGCACCTTGACCGTCGCGGCGCGCAGAGCAACGTAGTGCTTGCGGTGGATGTGGCCGCGGATCGTCTTCTGGATCTTGATCGCGTGGTCCTTGAGGATCGCGTTCCGCCGGTCCTCGAGCTTCTGCAGCAGCCCCGAGCTGAAGTACACCTTGGTCTTGCCCACGGCGAACTTGCTGTTCTTCGTGTTCGTCGACGCCTCCGGCAGCAGTTCCTTGAGCAGTCCCACCACCATGTCGGTCGGCGACGCGTCGCGCAGGCTCGACGGGCAGATAATCTGGAAGCGCGACTGGAACTCCGATAGCGGCAGGCGGTTCGGGAACGCCGCGCGGCTGATGCGGATTGCGGCAATCACGCCGGCGCAGCGCAGCTGCTCCACGATCATCATGCGGTCGAACTCCTCCGGGCTCTTGTTCGCGTTCGGCTTAATGCAGCGCACGTACTGCGACGACGTCTTGTTGATCGTCTCCATGAGCTCGCCGAGCTGCTTGCGGAAGCCGCCGGCGATCGTGTTGCCGACGAGGAAGCCCTTCTGCTGGCGCCCCTGCTTGCCACGCGTCACGCGCGCCGCCGCGCCGTTCTTGCGCTCTGTCACGGGCTCCTGTGGCGTGAAGATGTCCGCGATCACCTTGCTCGAGCTGCCCTGCAGCAGCTGCGCCATGTCAGTCGGCAGCGTGTCCTTGTTCTTCTCCAGGAAGCCCGTGCCGTTGTACGCCACGTCGCCGGCGTAGTGGCGGATCGTGAACGTGATCTGGTTGAACTTGCTCTTCTCGAGGTTAGGGTGGTCACCGAACGCGTCCGCCACTTTGCTCACGAACGTCTGGTCGCTCGCCTGCGGGCGGAGCACCTCCTCGTTCAGCAGGCTCACGATGCCCATGCGGCCCTCGATCAGGTCGAGGATCGGCTGGTTGTCCTCGAACGTCACGAGCGCCAGCGGGATGTCCTCCTCAATGTACTCCTGCTGCACGACCTTGAACACGTCGCTGTTGAACTTCTGCTGCAGCTTCTCGTTCGCGTAGTTGATGCACAGCTGCTCGAAGCCGTTCGTCTCGAACGACTCGAAGCCGAAGATGTCGAGCAGCCCGATGTGCGTCGGCACGCTGCGCGTCGAGCAGATCGCCTTGTTGATGCGGTGCACGAGCCAGTCGAAGAGCTGCGTGTAGATGCCCTTGGCGAGCGCGTCGCGCAGGTCCGTCGCCTGCTCGCTGTTGAGCGGGATCGTGTACGACTCGGTGCCGGCCGTGATCGAGCGCTCCAGCAGCACGCTGCTCAGCGCGCTGACGTCCGTCTGCACGAGGTGCGCGACGTTCGCGACGATCTCCTGGTTCTCGACGTGGCACTTCTCCTCCGACCCGCTCTGCACGAAGTTCGCCTCGCCGAGGTTCAGGATCGCCGCGACGATCTCGAAGATCGCGTTCTGCTCCTCGGTCGTGATGCCGATGATGTCCATCGCCTCCTGGGTCTCCTTCAGGCACTGGTCGTCATCGATGCCCGTGAGCTCCGTGTTCGCGCCGGCGCGCACGTACTTGTAGTTGGCCTCGTCGCCGTCGAGGCGCAGCTCGCGCTTGCGGCTCTCGGCGAGGCGGAAGATCTGGTAGAACACATGGTAGTTGCGCTCCCCGACGGTCTGGCCGACCACGCGGCTCTTCTCGAGCAGGTACGTCTCGCAGCGCGCGCCGACGAGCGAGCCGAGCGCGTCGAACTGCAGCTGCGCGAACTTGCCGAAGCGACTGCTGTTGTCGTTGCGCTTGGTCTTGGCGTTGCCGAAGGACTCGAGCAGCGGGTTCGACTTGAGCACCTGGTCGATCACGAGCGTGCCGCGCTCACCGCCGCCCGAGATGGACGCGAGGTGGTTCATCATGATCTTGACCGTCTCGGTCTTGCCGGCGCCGGACTCGCCACTCACGAGGATCGACTGGTCCACCTGCGTGCGCTTCATGTCCAAGTACGACGTGGCCGAGAGCGCGAACGGGTGCGGGTCGAGCGTGTCGCGCGGGAGCTCGAGGTATTGGTGATACAGGTGCTGCACACGTCACACGTCACACGAGTGAGTCTCTCTCGCGATCCCATTGGCCGTCGCGAGCTGCTGCACGCACCGGTCCGTAGAGGTCGAGCCACTGGTACGGGTTCACGGCGATACAGATCTGCCCCGTGTACGTGTATGGCATGCGCTGAGCGAAGCGCAGCTCCAGGTTGCGCAGCACCGCCGGCTCGTGCAGGTGGTTGAGCGTGCACATGTCGTGCACGCCGTCGGCCGTGAACGTGTTGCAGATCGGCATGGCCTGGTCCGACATCTCGCCTGGCGGGCGACAGGCAGGCAGGCGCGTCAGTGGGTCAAGGCGGTGGGTGCATACCAACGCACATCATCTCATCGCTCGGTCGACAGGCGACGTACCGGCGAGCCGCGAGATCTCACGGATGCTCACGACCTTGACGAGCCCGTCGTCCTTGTGCCAGTCGGCGCCGTCGTCGCCCGCAGCCTGGAGCCGCACCTCGGCGCGCGCGCCGTCGTCGAGCTTGCGCAGCACGACCGCACGCATCCACACGCGCTCCTCGTGCGGCACCCAGACGCTGGCGTCGCTGGCCGTCGCCGCGGAGCCGCCGACGTCGTCCGCCATCGTTTACTGCGTTCAGGGGGGAGGGGGGGGGAAGTCTGTCGCTGGGCGAAGAAGACGCTGTCTCTACCGCTGCCTCCGCCGACCGCGACGACGACGACGAGCAAGGGCGACTGTGTGAGTGTGAGCGCGCGCGTGAGGGCGGGCAGTTCTGGAGTTTGGAGCAGGCACGCAGACGGCACACAGATGCAGACGGCGGGCGAGGTCGCGCTGTCGCTGCTCGAGCAGCGAGGGGCGCTTTTCCAAAAGTGACTTGCGGTGAGTATGCCTATCCAAAATGACTCGCGTTGAGTATGTGCTCACTGATGCTCATACAACAGCTGACTCGACGAGCTCTCTCGCGCACAGGTGGCTGGTGTCGGTATCTCGAGGCGGAGAGGACTCACTTTTGATATCGAAAGAGTATGTGAGCGATAGTGAGTCGCCGCCTTGTACTTTCGAGACGCGAAACGTGAAAGTGCACACAAAGTAACGACAACGAGCACACAACCGGGACATTTTCCCGTTCGACTCGAGATGTTGCTTTCTGTATGATCGAGTCGCTAAAGAAAATAGCCAAAAAAAGCCAGCGCGCGCGAATCAAATCGCGAGGACGCGACATACAAACTTCAAGTCAAGTCCATCCTTGCCTTCCAAACCGCATAAACTCGCATACAGCATCGTTTCTTGTGTGGCGCACATGAAAGATCGCCTCGAGAAACGAAGAGCTGCGTCCTTGATGCACTGCTCGACGGCACGAGCTTGCACGTGCGTGCCACCCGCCACAGCATTCTCCGAGTGACTCTCTCTCTCTCTTTGTGTCTGCACATGTGCACGGCGACTTCCATTGCCCTCCCGCGAAGCGTGTGGCTGTTACTTACATCGCGTCTCGCGCCTCTACTGCCACCGCCGCCGCCGCCAACTGCTGACTCAAGATCGTTCGCCGGCGCGTCACACGGAGAAGGACTTCTGGTGCACCGCCAGCAGCGGCGAGTGCAGTCCGCGCGCGTGCTCCGCCGCGTCCGCCTGCAGACTCGCCGGCCCGCTCACGAACAGCCCCACGTCCGCGCTCATGCCAAAGTTCTCCTGCACCTCGCTGTGGATCCCGCGCAGTCGCTGCCGCACGTCCGGACGCGACGGCGACACCGAGAAGCTGCGCTGCAGCAGCACCGACGACGCCAGCCCGCCGCCGCTCGCGTGCTTGCGCGGCGTCTGCGGCGCCACGGGGCTCGAGAGCTCCACGCCCGAGGACTCCAGTTCGTTCGCGGCCGAGCCACCGGCGCGATCCGGACTGCCGCTCGCGCGCCGCGCCACGAGCTTCAGCGCGAACAACACGGCGCTGCCGCCGAGAGCGGCCCCGACCACACTCGCAGCCAGCAGCAGCACGCGCTTGAGCCACCACACCTGCGCGACGGCCGAGTCGTCGCCTGCCGAGTACACCGCCTGCATCGCCAGCGACAGACCGACGCACGCGCCAGCGAACGTCAGGAACGGCGCCGCGAGCGCACCGCTGCCTGCGAACGCATGGTACTGCATGGATGACGGGAAGAACTTCTCCACGCGAACGTTGCTCTCGTCGTCGTCGGCGCAGGCGAAGCCCTCGCTCTCTTCCGCTGCTGCTGGAGACGGCGTCAGGTGCAGCCAGACGCTGCACTTCCAGCGCGTCGACTTCTTCACGGACTGCAACAGCTCTGCGTACGCCTCCAGCAGCTCCACGTCGCGACACGTCCAGACCACCCAGATCGTCTCCGGGAAGAGCGCTAGATCAGCAGTCGCTTGGACGCCTGACGGCGACGGTGCCGCTGCTGTCGATGACGAGGATGGCGACGACGCGCGCAGCCGCTCGGAGCGCAGCTGCAGGTGCTCGAGGAAGCTCAGGAACGGCGTCATCCCGCTGCCGCCCGCGACGAACACCATGTGCGCGCACGGCGCGATCTCCGAGCCGTAGTACCCGTCCACTTTGACGCTCGTCAGCCGGTGTGCCTTGATCATCTCGAGCACCTGGCGCGTGAAGCGGCCCTGTACCTTCGCGTCCAAGTGGAGCGCGTACCGGTTCTTGAGCGGACTCGAGCTGATCGTGAACGGGTGCCACTCTGTGCGGCTGATCTCGTCCACCTTGACGTAGACGTACTGTCCAGGCCGGAAGTCGCCCTTGCCGCCGCCCGCGCGCCGCAGCTCCAGCTGCACGATCTTGTCGGACAGCGACGCGGATGAGATCACGTTCGCTCGGCCCTGTCCGAAGAACGCCACGACGCGGTACACGACGTACACGAGCACAGGCGGCACGAGCCAGAACGCCGCCGGGTAGTAGTGCACGCACGAGAACGCCACGAAGAGCACGTTCAGGTAGTGCACGAGCGAGAAGCGGCGGAAGTGGCGCCGCCGCATCCACTCGACCGACCCGAGCGCGACGGCGAGCAGGAACGCGAGCGCCACGAGTCCGGAGAAGTTGCGCATCGTCTTGTACGCGAGCACCAGCGAGCAGTCGGCGCACGGCAGCAGGTTGGCGCGCAGTTCACCTCGTTGGAGCCAGTAGACGCCGTAGAGCACGCCGTGCAGCACGAGCGCGAGCACGCCGAAGTTGCCCGACCAGACGTGGTACCGCGCCGCGCGCTCACTCGACAGCTGCAGGTACTTGTGCACGAACGACTGGCGCGACACGAGCAGGATCGACAACATCTGTGCAGTAGCGAGCGAGCAATGTCGAGCGCAGGCACATGCGTGTCAGAGGGGAACCTGACGAGCGAGGCGTCGAGGGCAGGACGCACCATCGCGTAGAGCCCGTTCATGCCGAGCGACCGTGCCGCGCGCGACAAGAGCCCCTTCTTCGCCAGCTTGCCTGTGTACTGGTCGATGAGGATCTTGCCCACGAAGCAGTTGAGCTGCACGAGCAGGAAGAGCGCGATTGCGGCGGCGTCCACCGAGTCGAGACCGAGTCCGACGTGCTCTCGGCGCTTGCGGCGCAGCCAGAGCAGCCACTTGGTGTTGCGCCAGTCGCCGCCGCTGCCACTCCCACTGCTGTCGGCGCGCGCGAGTCCGTAGAAGAGAGCGCCAGTCACCGCGAACGGCGCTGCGAGCGCGAACACCACGGCGCGCGGCTCCACCTCTGCGCGCAACTGCGCGCCGAGCGCCTTCCCGAGCGGCTCGGCCACCAGCTGCACGTAGAGCGGCCAGCGCAACCAACAGAGCGCCGCCAGCAGCCACACGAAGCACACGCCCAGCAGCACGCCGCGCAGTGTGGGCCGCATCGCCAGGCGGCGTCTGCGCGACCGGCGGCGCTGCTCCTGGGCTACCGCCTGCTCCGCCGCATCTGACAGCAACGTTTCAAGCGCGTCGTCGGCGCCATCGTCGTCGTCTGGATCCGTATCGTCGCTGATGCTGAGCGTGGACGCCGTTGCGGTCGAGGACGCTGGCGACGCCAGCACGGCGGGGGACTTGGCCGCGCGCTTGCGCTGAGCGGAGACCAGCGGCGGCAGCGCGTCGCTGGTCATCAAGATGGCGAGACCAGTACTGATGTCGCTCAACTTTGTGCACCGAAAAGGTTACTGATTTTAGATAGGAATACGATCGAATAAGTTCGATAGTGTTTGATGGGTCATGAATGCTATATCCTAGAACAGTTTCGTTGGATTTGACCCACATACGACGGACAAGACAAAGGCTGACCTTGCCTGCACTCACTGACACGCATCATGTTCAGATAAGCATGAAGCGTACCTGTGAGTGCATGCAAGATTCAACCGCCGAAGCTGGCGGCGCGAGGACGGTGCAGGGCAAGTCGATTCAATCAGTATCTAACCCATTCCTACTCGCACAATTTCTAAACTTCGCGTCCTCTCATCCCACCTGTTGGTTTATAACCTCGATATGGTAGACAAAGGCTGATGAACAACGGCATACTGATGACGAGTGTATGCAAGGCTCAAGTGCCAGCAGCGCCGAAGGGAAACCACGGATCCGCAGAAATATGAAATTTGAACCGCTCACCACGAGTGTGACTGTTGCTGGCGGACAACTGTCATCCTTATCCCCGACAGGCAGGCAGGCATGAAATTCTATACAACCCACCATTCTTCCTGAACTCCAGAAATTTGTGCTGGTGTGGTGCGCTATATCATATATATATCAGATTCTGCAGTGCATCTAAATGATCTTGGCTCGATGAGATGCATTAGATAGCGATGTCTGCCTCAAACCCCATGCTGTCGGGGATAAAGATAACAGGATGAGTGATGTGCACACGGCAGTATCACTATTACTTGTCTGTGTTTTGTCGTATAAACTTCTTTGCAACACCGAATTCTCGGCATTGGCGAAGGATGGCAGATTTGCCAGCTTTCAAACAGTTGAATTTCGCAAATCAAAGGATTCCACTGGTTACCTCCACACTCACTTTGCCATTTTATCCTAGATGGCGCCAATCCCTGCGTAGTTCGAAATGACGTAATAACGTACTCTATGTCGTGGCATACCTTTCCTAGCCTGTCTTCTCGCTCAACCAATGTTATATCTCGCTCTTGAGTGACGTCGCGAGCGAACGTCAAGAAACAACCGATCACAGCGGTGTAGTAGCTTGCAAGTAGGAAAGCTGCAGCAATGATCGAGCAGCGGTGACGCAGCCGCGCAGAAGTCTGAGGAAATGTGAAGCAGCAGGGTATTGAGCGCGTGATTGCGTTTCGCCTTGGGAACTCAAGCGCGACTTTGACCGAGGTGCGTTCATTGATGATCATGTCCTCAACATGGACAAAACACACTTCGTTGTGAACATTGCCAATGGCGTAACACTCGTCGGCTAGGGAGGCAAGAACCACGACGTGATTTTGGGGGGCGAGGGGGGCACTTTGTTGTCATTTTTCGAGGCAGATCGCGTGGTGGCCTTTAAACCCCGATGCTCACCTTCCAGAGCGCCAACAGACGCTACCCGATCTGCGACTTACCAGGCGACATCCCCGCAGCCTTGTACAGCACAGATCTAATGTGCTGTATGGATCGTCAGGTCTCGAGCGATTGGGTGCGCGACGAGAGGTGTCTGCGCAGAGACCCGTACGATTGACATCAAGTCGTGTTAATGGACAACGCGGGCGGGCACAAGGCTGATCTTCAGGTCGAAGGCGCATTCAAGAGGAAGGAAATGTCATTCAGATTCCTGCCCGCGAACAACACCAACTTTTGTCAGCCTGTTCATGCGAACATAATCCCTCAGATGAAGCAGTTGAATGGCGTATGGAAAGAGCAGTAGGGTCGGGAGATGATGGAGATTTGTAACGGGCCTTCCATGTCCCGTTACATGGAGCGGTTGTGTGGGACACACCACTCCAGCGTGCATTGTGGTTGACCTGCAACAAAGGGATCACGGTACAAACGAGTCCCACATGCACGGGTGATGTCATCGCATGACGT
>JAASFS010000834.1:0-11529 GCA_023333865.1 Globisporangium perplexum | reverse complement strand
AGGAAGAGGAAGAGGAAGAGAAGCAGCGGAGGAGTGGGGCTGCAGAGTGAGCCATCGCATCGTCTTGCGGACGCGCGAGGACGCGGCCAGGCAGACAAGCAGAAGCACGTCGAGACGGGGAGCCATAAGCTCGCATTGATCGCTTCATCGGACAGCAGCTTGCTCTGTCGGTCGGTGTGTATGTCTGCGTCGCCACGCGCTGTCATGAGCTTCGCCGCAGAAAAGTAGGCTCCTCAGTACTTGAGAGTCCTTGACGACACAGGCGTCCCGGTTCGAGTGCTCGCTCAAGCGAGGCTGAGCTGCTCGATAGAGTGATCGATGCTTGTCGCTGGCATGCTGGTTTCGAGGATCACCAGTGTCCCAAGGTGGAGGCACGCGCCATCGACAAGCAAATCGATATCCAGTAGCACGCGCATCGGATCGACAGCAGTCGATCTCGATGAACCGTTCTTGCTGTCCGAAGATGGTGCTCGCTCGCAGTGCCAGGATCAACACTCGAGATCATCTGCATCTCGCGATCGCTCTGTCACAAGACTCGCACAAGAACGCGACCACAGAGGCGCGTCCTGCCAGAACCAGGCAGAGGATCTGCACTGCACGCCTGCTCCAGTGGCGAGCAATCCGCCAAGGGCGAAGTACACCTAGACGAACGCAACCTTTCAAGCTCCAAGTCCTCGGCAGCCAATCACGCGCGGTGATCGCGAGGACGTGGACTTGAGTCCCGCAATCGGCGGTAGTGCTCGTCAGCGAACTCAGATGGACCGACGATCTTCGTGAGTTCGGTTCGTTCGTGCGTTGTCGCACTTGACGAGGGCTGCAAGTGCTTGTATCCTTCAGTCGATCTGCAGTGCGACACAAACAGCTCCTCTGCTGGAACCAGGCAAGACAAGGCAGGGCAAGACAAGCAAGCGTTCGTAACGACAATGTTCCCCATCGGAAAGTCGCGCTCCGATTACTCGAGTTTACTCGCTCGGCACTTCGGTGCTGCGGCGCTGCACGGTGCCTGGGTGGCGGCCATCACGAACGATTTGCGTCGGGCGGCTCGGGCAACTCGCTTTGTCCTCTTGCTGTCTCCGCATGAGCGCTGGCTGACGTTGTGCCTCCATCAAAGAGCCGACAAGGTTTGCCTGCACACCTGGAGCAGCCTGCCCCCACACTCGACCTCGCTCGAGTTCCGGCAACGACTCATTCTCGTTTGTTCCGCCTGGTACATACACCACCACCAAGTCCTCACTTCCGACCCAACCACCGCAGTCCCGCAGCAACTGCCATGCGCGTCCTCTCCACGATTCTCTCGACGCTGTTCGTCGCCCACGCTGCTGCCGCCCCCAGCTCCAAGGAGGAGACCAAGACCATCGACCAGCTCTACCAGGACGCCGTGAACGAGGGCGGCAAGCTCGTGCTGTACCACGGCGGGGACTTCGCGGCGCAGCAGGACGAGCTCAAGCAGCTCTTCGCGGATGCGTTCCCCAAGATCAACTTCACCGTCATCGTGGACTACAGCAAGTACCACGACGTGCGCGTCGACAACCAGCTTGAGACGAACTCGCTCGTGCCGGACGTCGTCGCGCTGCAGACGCTGCAGGACTTCCCGCGCTGGACGGACGAGGGCAAGCTGCTCAAGTACAAGCCCGCGAACTTCTCCAAGATCTATGACGGCGTCAAGGACCCGAACGGTGCCTGGTTCGGCTTCCGCATCTTCGCGTTCACGTATGCGGCGGACGCGGCTGGACTCGGTGGACTCCCGGTGCCAGCGACGCCGCTCGAGATCGTGGACCCGAAGTACAAGGGGCTCATCGCGTCGACGTACCCGCACGACGACGACGCCTCTCTCTTCACCTTCGTGAGCTACGTGGAGAAGTACGGCTGGGAATGGGCTGCGAAGCTCGCGGCGCAGGACGTTTCGTTCTACCGCGGCTCGCACGTCGCGCTCGAGCAGGTGCAAGCCGGTAAGAAGGGGATCGCGATGGGCGGCGGGGGTCCCCTGAAGCCTGCGATCGACGGCAATTACCCGTTCCTCGCCTGGGCTCAGCGCGTGGCGATCCTGAAGAAAGCCAAGAACACCGCCGCCGCCAAGCTGTTCATCAACTGGATCGTGCGTGAGGAGACGCAGCGCACGTTCGGGTACACCGGCTGGACTATCCGCAAGGACATCCCGACGACAAACGGGTTCCCGCAGGTGTGGCAGGTGCCGCAGGCTAACTTGGCCAAGTTCGCGGCGTTCATGGAGGACCGCGAGCGCGTCGAGATGTGGAAGCAGACGTTCGCGCTGTACTTTGGCGAGGTGCGCGGCGAGCCGACGCCGGGTCAGCTCGGCCTGCACCCGCAGTAAAGCCGCGTCGATCTGTGAGCTGCTGCTTGTTGCCTTGGCGTTCACATCGGTGCATCTGCAGCGGCGGCTGAGAGCACTTGAGAGTACTTGAGAGCACTTGAGAGCACGAGTCGTCGAGCAACGGTGACAAAGGCGACCGAGTCTGTGCGAGATCAATGTCACTGCGTGTGCTTTCACACAAGTTCGTACGGATGGTCCGCTTTGTTCGTTTGCGCTTTACCAGGTCGTCCATCAGTCAGTCATGAAGCTGCAGCAGCCGCTAGCGCTCGTCCGGGTGTCGCGGTGTAGAGGTATCGCCAGCTCGGATCAGGATCGTGTACGCGGTGGCCACACTTCCAGAGTTTCGTGAGGAACCTGCGAGTGACCAGCGAGAAAGTAGGTTGGAGCGTTTGCCATGTCTCCTCGGCGGCGACAACATGCACTCGACTCAGCGCTGCTTCCGCTTCTGGATCGTGGTCGGCTTGCTCGACGAGATCCGCACTTCTGGGAGTTGAGTTTAGTAGTTTAGTGCACAGCATTGTGATATTTGACGCGTTCTCGGTTCCAAGAAAGCAAAGCGAGCGAAAATGAGTGGCACGGCGACGGCGGCGCAGCAGCTCGAGAAGCTCATCGGCGAGATCGAGACGGACCTCGGCATCGACGCGAACACGCCCGTGGGTGCGCAGGCGGCCGAGCAGGAGCAGAAGCCGCAGCAGCCGCAGCAGGCGTCCAAGAAGGAGAAGAAGCCCAAGGCGCCGAAGCCCGCTGCTGCTGCTGGCGCTGGGAAGCCCAAGGCTGCGGCGGCCGCCGCGGACCAACCGGAGATCACCAAGCTCGACATCCGCGTGGGGCAGATCGTCAAGGTCTGGAAGCACGACACGGCCGACAAGTGCGTCTCTCTCTCTATCTATCTCTCTCTCTCTCTCTCTCTCGACCGTTTGGATGCTCCTCAACGGGTGGAAGCACTGATGGCTCGTTCGCTGTTGCTTATGCTGCTGCTTATGTCAGACTCTACTGCGAGGAGATCGATGTGGTGCGTGCGTCATGATCTGTATGCGAGAACGAGAGTGTGGAGAAGCCGTGCTGACCAAAGAGTGTCTGCTCCCTATGCGCGCGGGTGTGAACCGCACTGCAGGGCGAGGAGGAGCCGCGCCAGATCGCCAGCGGCCTCGTGCACCACTACTCGCTCGAGGAGATGCAGGGCCGCCGCATCCTCGTGCTCTGCAACCTGAAGGCGCGCAACCTCGTGGGCTTCAAGAGCCACGGCATGGTCATGTGCGCGGCGGTGCCGGTCGAGGGCGGCAAGGAGAAGGTGGCGTTCGTGGACCCGCCCGCCGGCGCCAAGATCGGCGAGCGCGTCACGTTCGGCGACCTCGTGGGCGAGCCGTACACGCCCGCGCAGGTGGAGAAGAAGAAGGTGCTCGTGAACCTCGGCGACGACATGAAGACGGACGCCGACGGCGTCGCCAAGTGGAAGGAGCACGTCTTCACCACCTCGGCGGGTCCGTGCGTCGCGCCGGTCGCCAATGGCGTCGTCAGATAAGCTCACGCTTCGCGATCGCTCGCTCGGCGGTGCGCGTGATCCGACGAACACGCGCGACGCGAGTGCGTTCGCCGCACCCTCCAGCTTCGCCGAACAACCCGCCTGTGCGCTGACGCACGCGTGTCGGTCGACCCAGGAAACACGTTCGGAGCGCGTCTGCTACTTCTCACAGTGTTCCCGTCTAGGACGGTGGCTACAAAAGCAGCGGTCAGTTCCGCTTGCGCTTGGTGCGCCGCGTGTCGTCGCTCTCGACCGGCTTCTTCGCTACGGGCTTGTCCGCCTTCTTCTTCGGCTTCTTCTTGAGCGGCAGCTGCACGAACTCGTCGCCCTCGTCCTCGTCGTTCTGCTGCTCCTCATCGCGTGCGGCGTCGCTTTGCTTCGCCTTCGCCTTGTTGGCAGTGCCCTGCTGCTTGCGGCGGCCGTTCTTCTTCTTCGCGGCTTCCGCCTCGGACGACGACGACACCTCGGACGATGACGACGGGGCGTCCTCGAGGTCTTGCTGCATGCTGTTCTCCAGATCCTCTTGCGTGAACGAGCCCCCAGTCTGCTTGCGGCTCTTAGACCCCTGACTCTTGTCGCCGGTGACCGTCGGGGACTTGACTGCGACCTGCCAACTCCCGTCCGCGGCGCCGCCCGACATCCGCCGCAGCTCCTTGCTCGGAGAAAAGAGCATAACGCTCGGATCCGCGCCGCCATCGCGCTCATCTTCGGTAGCGTTCACCGCTCGCTTCTCGAGGACGCGCAGCGGACTCTCGACCGGCGGCAAGCTCCGGCGTCGGCGGCGACGGCGCGCGGCGATCTTCTTCGCATTCGCTCCGTTCGCCACCACCTCGTCGCGCAACCGCACCGCGGAATCCGGCGCCTCCATCGGCGTCTCACTGACTTCGAGCATGTGGTACGGCGTCGTCGTCGGGAGGCGCGTCGGGGACGGCGTCTTCGGAGGCGTGACTGGTACCGCGCTCGATTTCGACGGCGTCGGGTGTCCCGACACTCGGTGCAGTTGCTGCTGCTGCTGCTCCAACTGCTTCTTGTGGTGCAGCTCGAACTGGCGCATGTCGTACTCGACCTCCATCGCCATCTGCGGGTCCGCGCTCAGGATGTCCTTCACTTCTTGCCGATACACCTTGAAGAGCTCGTGGAAGTAGTGCTGCAAGTACCGCATCAACGGACTTCGCTTCGACTCGAGCTTGTGCTTGAGACCGATGAGCACTGGGACGACGTTCTCCAAGAAGTTCTTCTTCGACATCTTCGAGAGCAGCTTGCCCTTCGCAGCCGCCAGCTGCGTTGCGACACTACCGCTGCTCGCACTCCCATCCGCACCGCTGCCGTCGATGCCGTCTTCGCCCTCCATGTCGTCGTCGCCATCTTTCGTCGACGACAGCTTGATGTCGGACGAGCACAGGATCGCAAACGTGTCTTTCAGCACCGCCTCCGTGCCGGTCTCTGAGATCTGCGACGGGTTGTTGCACAGCGGCAGCTTCCCGTCCGTCACCTCCTCCAGGATCTCGTTGCACAGCTTCATCGAGATCTGCAGCTTCTGCTCGTCCGACATGTTTTGCAGCAGGAACCGGTACAGCTGGAAGCGCTGCGGGAAGCGCGCGTTCCCCGGGAGAGCGATCTCCTCGACGCCCTCTCTGTCGAGCGTGAAGTGCACTTTCCCTTGGAAGTTGTTGAACACGAAGATCATCTCGATGAACTTGTTCGAGAACAGATGCGGCGACTTCTGCCGCAGCGGTCCGCACAGCACGTGCCGCGCGAGGTTCGACAGCTCTTCGTCCGCGTCCACGACGGCGCGGATGAAGAACCGCAGCAGGGACTCGCGCCACTTGATGTAGTCTTGCAGAATCAGCTGCGAGAACAACAGAAGCGCGCTCCGTCGGATCAGCGGGCTCTCGTCCAGCAGCGACAGCGCGATTGTCGGGATGTAGGCGTCCACCAGCGCGGTGTAGCGGATGCACAGATCGCCCAGAATCAGCAGGATGTTCGACCGGATGTCCTGGACCTCGCACGTCCGGAGCTCGCGGATCAACATCGTGATGCAGTCCTTCGCAAGTTCCTGGTCGCGGAGACACAACTTCCCCAGCGTCACGAACGCGCACACGCGGACGGGTGTAGGAATGTCGGTCGGCTTGGCTTGATGATTCAACTCGTTCTCGTCGCTCTCGTCACCAGTCTGCGAGCTCACCTGGCTGTTGGCAGCGATCTGGGGGAGCAGGAACAGCTGCACGAGTGCCGTCACGGCCGAACTCACAGGCAGCAAAGCGATCTCTGCCGGGTCGCGACTCTTGTCGTCGTCTTTGTTGAACTCGAGCAGCGCGACCTCGCCGATGCTGATCAGCTGCTTCTGCACGAGCTGCGTCTGGTCCACAACTCGCTGCGGGTCCGTCTCGAAGCATGCCCGAAGGTTCGTCTCGCACAGCTCCAGCAGCTTGTTCCCCCACCCGAAGCTGATCTCTCGCCTCGACTCGGTGCTCGTCGCTCTCGCTTTGCAGATGCTGTTCAGCGCGAACACAGCGTCGGAGATCACGTTGAGCGGGATGCCGAACGCGTGCAGCGAGGCGAGGATGCTGTCGGCGATCGCCTTCGAGTCTCTCGCGTCGATCACGGGCGACAGCGCGGCGATGACGCGCAGAATCCGCTTCGAACCGTTGTTGAACGCCACTGGGAGTTCCTGCTGCTGCAGTTTGTTCCAGCAGCCCACGATCACGTCCAGGTTCTGCTTATCGACGTTCGATGCCTTCCCTAGCTTCCCGCTGTGCGCCAGCTCCTCGAGAACGACCCAGCTGAAGTCCCAGTACCGCGTGAGACCTGCGCCGGCGCTCTCCTCCGCGTCGTGCGCAGTAGTCTGGTTGACGCACTCGTTGATCGCGTGGATGCACGCGCGGATCACTTTCTTCACCTCCACCTTGTCCTCCTTCATGAGCGTTCGCAGCGACTTCTGCACGCACTTGACCATCACGCCGTCGAGGTGCGCCACGAGGTTCCACACGACGCTCAGCGATTCGCTCTGTGATCGGCTCTTCCTCGCGTCGTACCACGCCAAGATGCGCGCGAAGATGAGGCGGTTCGTCCACTCTAGCGAGGATGCCTGCACGCTCGCTTCCGGGTCAGCGCACAGCGGCAGCACACCGAGGTTCCACAGCTTTTGGACTTCAACGTCGTTGGGGAATTTGAGCAAGACCGCCGAAAGCGACTTGATCGCTTGGACGCGCACCATCAGCGACGAGTCCGTGCACTTTGAGTGGATGTCCGCGAGATCCTTCCGCATTGACGAGCGGATGGTTCCTGGGCGGACGACCAGCAGCGCCTCCAGCGCTTGAACGGCAGCTTTGCGCACGAACGTCTTCTCGTCCGACAGACTTTCGCGGAAGAGCTCGATTAGACGGCGCATGAGCGGTGTCTCCTCCATCGTCTTCTTCCCGTCCAAGCCCGTCGTGGGTGCGTACAGGAGCTTCTGGAGGAAATGCGCGATCTGCCGGCTCCTGTCGCTGCTCCGGTTCGCATCCATCTCGTCGTCGTCATCGCCATCACTGCCACCTGCTGCATCTTGCGCACCTGTCGCGTCGCCGGGCATGTTCATGCCGGACAGACTCAGAGTCAGCACCGACGAGATGCCCGCGATGGCTTTCGCACGCACAGCTGAGATCTTGTCGCGCGACCGATCGATGAGCACGTCCAGCAGCGGCCCGACGCCCGAAAACGCGATCAACTCGTGCGCGATGCTCTCCGAGGTCTGCCAGAACTCCGGCTGCAGAACGAACTTCCCGATCAGCTCCACCGCAAACTGCCGGTACTTGGCGTTCGCGTTCCTCGAGTAGCTGGCGAGGAAGCGCGCGAGCCGAACGCGCTCCTCCTCGAGCAGCCCGCCGCCACCAGTCTGCTGCTCCGAGCCACCGCTGACTGCAATCGAGAAGGCGAACCCGAGAACGCGCTGCCTCTCCTCGGATCGCTCCGGCGCCTTCAAGCAGACGTTCTGCAGCAACCCCAAGCGCAGCAGAGAGATCTGGTGCTCGACGTCTTCGCGCGCCGTGCCTTCGTCGCTCTCGCTGCTGCGGACGATCCGCTCCAGTCGGCTGACGGCGTCGATCGCCAGTCGGTGGAAGCGCAGCGCGCAGCGGTTCTCAATCGCCAGCGGCTCCTGCAGCGTGATTCCAGGCACGTAGCAGTGCGCGACGACTCGGGCGAGGTGGGCGGCGTCCCCGTGCACTCCATTCAGCAGCTTCGAGAGCACCTCGAGCGATTTGGCGGTCACCGCTTCGCCGGTGTCGTCGTCTGGGACCGCCGTCTGAAGCGCGATCACCATCTCGATCGTCGGGATGACGGACTCGGTGCTCGAGGCGAGGGAGAAGTTGTCGAGGAACGTCGCCATCGTGGCGAAGAGGTCGAGCCCGAACCTGGCGAGCTTCTGCTGGATCTCCGTGAAGTCCTCGTTGTCCTTGCGCTTGGCGGCGATCTGCTTCTCCTTGATCGTGCGCTGGCGCGCCGACACGCGCCGCGTACTCAGCGCACCGCTCTCCTTGGCGCGCGTGATCGCGTCGTCACGCATGAGCACGATCCACTTCTTGAGCACGTCAAGCACCTGGCGGTACACGTACGGCATGAAGAGCCCGTAGGCCGAACCACCCGGGATCTGCAGCCACGCGAGGTAGATCTTGCTGGCGAGCAGTGCCTTGGCCAGCGCGCGGCGCTTCTCGTCGGCGTCCAGCTGCGCGTACACGTCGCGGATGGCGATGACCGCGTGCAGCTGCGCGAAGAACGTGCGGTAGGCGGCGGTCGAGTGCGCGCGCTGCTCCTGCGCCTCGCCCACGATCGACGAGATCGCCTCCTCGGACGCGAAGAACTCCCAGAGCTGCGCCACCTCAAGCTCCGTGGTCGCGGACGTATCGAGGCTGCGGCGTTTCCCGCCGCTGCCGCCGCCGTTCGCGTCCGGCTTTTCGGTGGCGGTGGCGGCGAGGTGCTTGCGCAAATACTTGGCGAAGACGCGCTCGACGGCGCGCAGCTGGCTCACGGACACGTTGCCCGCGAGGTCCGGGAAGAGCGCGTCGCCCGGCGCGACGCTCTCACCCGTGACGCTGGCAGTGGCCACCGCCGTGCCGCCCGACGCGAAGAGCGACGCCACCACATCCTCAGGCACCTCGTGCAGCTCGAGCGCGCGCAGCGCGGCCACGAGCTCCTTCTCGAGCTCCATCGCCTTTGCCTTGGTGTTGCGCGCCAAATTTTGAATACGAGTGAGCCATTTTTTCCCGAATTTCGAGAAAAGCGACGTGCAAGTACTACATAGTTATCCGCGCGTCGTCACTATTCGAGCGTCGTGCGAGCCATGGAGCCGCCGCCATCAATGCCGCCGCTGGAGCTCGCCGACGCGCCGCAGGACTCGGCGGCGAACCAGTTCGGGCTGCAGGACCTCGCACAGCTGCCGCTGCTGGAGCAGGTGCACCGTCTCTTCCACGCCATCCAGATGCAGTACCCGTACAAGGAGGTCCGTCGTCACGCGAGAGCTCTTCGCTGGTCTCGCTGGTGCTGCTGGCAGTGGCGCTCACGACAATGCGCGCTGCTGACTGCAGACGCCGGCGTGGAAGAGTCTGCCGCTTGACCAGAAGAAGCGTATGCTCGAGTACATCCGCGACAAGCGCGCACGCAAGGTGGTGACCGGGAAGCAGAGCATGACGCCAACGATCACGATCGTCTCCGGCGATCAGCAGCCCACCGCCGGTGCGGATGCCGGACAGCCGTCGACAGCAGCAGCAACAGCAGCAGCGCCGAGCGCCACAGACGCGCCGAAGCCCGCGGTGAAGACCGACTTGTATCTGCAGATGCTGCAGCGGCGCACGGTGGTCGCGCCTGCGGCAGCGGCGTCCGCTGGCTCGGGGGAGCGTCCCGACTCGCTCGGCGGCGCCGCGCACCCGAACAGCGCGTACATTGCGCCGGCGCAGGTCGTGCAGTACGCGGAGCGCAGGAGCCGCGCAGCGCGCTGGAAGGTCGTGGACTCGGAGTTCTACGACGAGAAGTGCGGTGCGTGCGGCGTCGTGCACAGGGAGTTCGACGGCGCGAAAGGCGCGATCCTGAGCACGATCGCGGCGATGATGAGCACGTTCGGAGACTTCGGTCGGCCCTGCGCGCTCACGGCGCAGGAGATCAAGGGTCTCGGTGCGTCGCTGACTGCTCCCCGACTGGTGTGGTGTGTGTGGTGCGTAAGCGAAGTGCTGGCGGAGCTGACGGCTGCGAGGCGTGTGTGTCCCCAGTCGGCGAGCACCTTCGCGCGGTGCTCGCGCAATTGGACCCCGAAGAGCTCAGCGCTGGACCCGGCCTGCGCGTACGCTCGGATCGCACCCGTTTGAACTGCTGCTGTTGCTGGGATCGGAGCGCTCACGACGCACTTGCGCGCTGCGCAGGCGCTAGTCGAGGCGTTCCACGAAGAAGCGGCGTACTACGGCCGCTGGCGCGAGTTCCGCGGCGAGAGCAAGCACGAGCAGAACGAGCTGGAGGACGTTGAGGAGGAGGAGCTCGCGGAGGAGCTCGACCTGTTCGCCGTGGCGGAAGCAGACTCGGTCTTCAACGAAGCCTTCCTGGTACGTCCCCCTTCTCTCTCTCTCTCTCTCTCTCTCTCTGCTCGTGCGGGTTCCTGCTGACTGCTGCTTCGTGGCGCAGGAGCGGATAAAGTTCGCGGACGAGCGCACGAAGACGATGGACTGGTCCAACTACGACACGTTCGCGCGCGGCCGCAAGCTCAACTTCATGAGCAGCAAGGGACAGCAGTTCCGGCACTGGCTGCGCATCGGCAAGAGCTCGCGCGCATCACTCGAGTTCATGAACTTTGTTGCCTACCACAAGTACGTGGCCTGCGGTGGCTGGGATGGTGGCAGCGGTGGTGGTCGGCGCAGGGCTGTGTCTGTTCGTTGAGGACTGACAGTGTTGCTTGTGGTGCTGCGGTGCTGGAGCAGCATCGGTCGACTGGTGGAACTCGCGATCAAGCACCGCACGGGCGGCGTGCTGCAGGCATTGGCGACTCCGCTGCTTAAGAGCGACATCCAGTGCGGCTGCGTGTGCACCGTCGTTCTTCACGCTGCGGTTCGAGCTCTGGCTGACGTCGCGGTGCTTGGTGCTTTGCGTCCCTCCACAGCGCTGTCGCGACCGAGTTCTCTCCTGCTGCACTACCACCGACAGCACCAAAGAGACCGAGTGCTGACACCGAGAGCAGGAGTTCCACCACGCCTGCAGCGAAAGTGCGGCGCGTGACCACGCGAGTCGGCGACGTCACCGTCACGGAACGCGTGGTGGCACCGCCAGCAGCAGCACCTGCAGCCTCACCGGCCACCACCACCGCATCTACCGAGCGACGACCACCACCGACTTCGGAGACGACCGGCAGCAGCGCCTCAAGCAGCGCCGTCAGCGCACCAACACCTCCAGGAAGCGACACGAAGGCGCGACCGACACGGCTGAAGCGGCTGAGGTGACTTCGAGGGTGGAGTTCGAGAGGACAGTCAGACGGAGGAGAAGCAGCAGTCGTTCCCGTTCGTCTGTCCATCGAAGTGATCAATGCGAGCTTATGGCTCCCCGTCTCGACGTGCTTCTGCTTGTCTGCCTGGCCGCGTCCTCGCGCGTCCGCAAGACGATGCGATGGCTCACTCTGCAGCCCCACTCCTCCGCTGCTTCTCTTCCTCTTCCTCTTCCT
>JAASFS010000833.1:0-11531 GCA_023333865.1 Globisporangium perplexum | reverse complement strand
GTTCATGGGCGAGTGGAGCTACGCGACGGCGGGCAAGTTCGGCAACAATCAGGCGCAGTTCTACGAGTTCGCCGAGGCTCAGGCAAAGGTGCACAACCAGGCGAAGGGCGGCTGGACGTTCTGGAGCTGGAAGGTGTCGGGCGACAGCGGCTTCAACGGCTGGTCGCTGCGCAGCGTGCTGCGCGACCCGAAGCTCAAGTCGTACCTGCTCGCGCAGTAGGTTCTGTGTGCGAGAGTGACTCAGCACTTGGACGCTTCGTGCTAGCGAGCGATTCAAGCGAGCGCCGCTGCCTAGCTCGATCGGTGTAGCGAGAGTTGAGTGAGAGAGTGTGAACTTGAGCTCGTACCTGGGCTTGCCAAGCGAGCCTCGAGTGTGTGTTTCGTGGCGTGTCGGTCTGTGCTGGTGTTGTTCGCTCTACGTCTATCACGCAACGTGTGCACCAAGTCGCGGGATGGCATCGCGCTGAAGTATCAGCATCCATACGCTAGTCGTGGTGCCAGCGCAACAGTTCTTGAGGCGGTTGCGCGCGCTGTGAGCTGGACGTGCTGAATACTCGCCTTCACTCTATCCTGACCTCGCGTCGCGCGGTTGCTGTCGTGGCCTTGGCACCGCGAACATCAATACCTTCACTGTAGCTGCCGTTGTTGTCGCTGCTGCCGTTGTTGTTACTGCCGATGTGCTGGTGATGATGCTTGGGCGTCTTCTGGTACTGCGGTGACACGGCTGCTGCCAGATTGACCTCGATGTGCGGCTTGTGCTTACTCAGTCGTCGCGTCAAAGGCGAGTGCTTGGGCACTGCAGTGGCAAACTCGCCGCCGACAACGGCAGCGCGCCGCACGGGATCTCCACCGAGCGCGCTTGCGGAGACAGCAGAGCCGTGCAGAGGCGCGTTGAGGCTCGAAAGCCTGTGATCTATCGGCGAGCTGCGCTCTTCCTCATCCTCATCGGGGTTCTCTTCCGTAGCAACCTGCAGGTCGTCGTCGCAGATGATCCGCAGGATGTTGGATGAGAGCGCCGGGAGCGGCACGAAGTGGTGCAGCGCCTGTAGCATTGCGCAGACGCGAGGCGTGAGGTTCGGCTTCACCTTCGTCGCAGCAGACAACCGCGTAACTCGAGTACTTGGAGCATGGCAAAGTCTTCTCGCGATAGGATCATGTCGCGGTCTCCCAGTGCGCCGTCGTAGTCGTCCTCGTCACTACCACCGGCGCCGCCGGCTACAGATTGTCGACGGGTCGTGCGCTCCATGAAGCAGCGACTTCTTGCGAAACAGTGAGATAGCTATAAAGTACGATTGCCAGTAACAAGTCTCTCGTGGTCGGCTACACCAGACCACCGCGCATCGAGGTGGTCTTCAGTGCGCAGAACGAGCCTTGGTGCGCGGATGGGTCGACGGCGTCAATTGTAGGCGGCCTAGATCCTGCGCAGGGTTGAGGCGTTCTTGAGACTGGAACGTCGCAACGACTAGGGAGGACTTGAGTCACACCACGTCCATGCGACTCGCGACGCGAACTTGATCAGAAGGTCCTCGGAGTGAAGATGCCACTTGGAAGAACACACGATTGAGTGCGGGTCACGGTACGCTGTTGACGTTCGCAAACCAGGAAAGTCCGGTCATGTGTCGTCTCGACTGCCAAGCGAGGAACACGAATCCGTGAACTTGGCGACGGACTCGACCGCTCGACTCAGTGGCAGGCGAGGTCGACGATGACTACGGCGGCGCGAGCGCCAGCTGCTTGGGAGGCGGCAGCACAAAGAAGACGCTGCTTTGGGTCGACTTGCGCAGATCCGCGAATGACGGGAAACGAGAGCACAGCGGGGCGAGCCCGAGCTCGAGCTTCGTATCCCGCCGACATCGTGGCCTGTGACAGTGACTTCGTTTGCCTCACCTCCTCCTCGCTGATCACGATCACCGCTGGTGCTGCTGCCTCTCAAGCTCCAGCAATTCGCGCCAGAACCCGGTGTTTGGTTGCATCTGCGGCCGCGTGCTCCGGAGCAGCTTCGTTGCGTCGTCGAGGGTCATGTTCCTGCGTGCAACCAGGTACGCGAGCACGACCGTCGCGGACCGCGATCGCCCCAGGTAGCAGTGCACGAGCACCTTCCCGCCATTCGCCAACGCGCTGTATGCGAGCACCACTCGGTCTTCCAGTCAGGATTCATCTCTTCTTTCGACCCAAGCTCGCTCGCTCGTTCACACACGCAATACCTGTCGACGAAGGCGAATGCAGTCGGGAACGACTCGGAGATGCGCACAGTCGGCACGTCGGCGACGCTCAGCCGCAGGTACTCGACTAACTCCGGAAACCTGTCGAACATCCCCGCGTCAAACCGAGTTCGCCGAACTGAACTGGCGAAAGACAGGAGCTAGAGCAGCTCTCGTACTGGAGCGGCAGGGACGCGGAGACGCAGACCACATGCGAGATGCCGAGGCGCTCGAGCTCCGTGCGGTTGGCTGCAGCTCCGAACGATCCGACGAAAAGTGAGTCGGGGAGCACTTCCGCCTGCAGCGCAACCGCATCCACACGAGGTCAAGATGCTGGGGGGTGTCAAGCGGATTGGACCACTCGAGCAGGGAGGGAGAAATGTTCGGAAAGTCGTGCGAAGACGTACGAGGATGGTGTCACCGCGCGTCTCGAGCTGTTTGGTCATGAGTAGCCGGCGGAACTTGCGGAACGCGCTAGCAGACAGCGCGCTCTCAGCAGGCAGCGGCGACGGCACCGCCGCATTCGCCAGCTCGCCGTCGGCCCCGTTGCTGGCGTCGTCGCCGCGGTGGAGGTCGCTCGCAGCACTGCGGGTCATCTCGAGTTCACGAATTCGATTTTATCAGTTCATAATCCCTTGATTTTGGCACGCTACAAATCAACGCGAAAAATACATGAAGAAGCGTAGGCTCCATGTCCGCCGAGTTCACGGTCAGCATGCTGCAGCTGGAGCTCGGGTACCCCGCGCACAAGTCCTCGAGACACGACTCGATCGAGCGCCAAAGCCGCCGCACGAGCCCGACCATACCGGGGGAGGAGCTGAGCAGCGACGACGACGCGGCGCCGTCGACTCTGAGCAGCAACTGTGAACCACTACACCCTTCCATCCATGTGTCGCCCTCAACGACCAAAAGTTGTAGGGAAAGGTTCGTTGCGAGACGCGGACGCACACACAGTAGCAACCACACGCGATATTGGCACGGTTGGAGCAAAGTACGAGGACTATCTCTCCACGTCGCGACATCCTGCAGGGACGCGAATCTGCTGTGACGCGCAGAGAACAACGACGGCGTCACCGTCGCGCAAGTCCTACGTGCTAACGCAGTTCCAGTGTCCTCTCTCCCCGGTCGACACAGACAAACGACAGTTCTCTCGCCTTCTCACTTGGGACCACCAACTACGATCGATATCGCCGGTGTCGGCTCGTTGGAAAACTTGGTTCGCAAAGCTTGCGTTGTGCGCCATCCATCCAGGTTGTTGGAGCACGTCATGGAGACTCAACACCAGAAAGAAAGAGAGTGATGGGGTCGTCAACACCAGTCGTGTGTGCGCCGCGAGCACTGCACTCGACCGATCGTGGTGCAGTGTATGCGCGCGCGAGGATTGCTCCCTTCCTCCGACCTTCCTCTTCGCGCTGCGAAACGGGAACGGCAGCGTCGAACGTCGAGCTGGTTGATCCACAATCCACGATCCACGATCCATGGTTCACGATCCGCGGTACTCCGCGGTACATGACGATCTTCGCGTGAAGAGTGATCAATCGGGTGAGTGAGCGATCGAGAGACGACTGTTGCAGATGTTGCAGATCAATCGATCGATACAGAAGCATTCGGCAGAGGGAAAACAGCGTCAACTCTTTGACTGTACCCATTCGGAAGCCAAGAGAGAGAGAGAGTGCGCACGCCAGTGCTGGATGCCACCGACAACACCCCAGCGAACACGAGCGAACACAAGAGTGTTCGAGGGGGGGGAGGGGACAGGGAGGCAGGACGATAGAACACCACACACATGCGCGTTCTCAAGCATATGCAGCGCGTTCTCGCCACAGGCTTGCAAGAGCTGTAAGGTCCAGGCTGTAAGGTCCAGGCTGTTGATGAAATGAATCGGGCGGCCAACCGATGCACCATTCATTTATCACTACGAATCTGAGCCAATTCAACACACACACAGTCGCTTTCAATATACTTTCGGGAACGCTTGTTGTTAAACCGACCGACCAGTCGCATGTTGCAGTTCGTTCGTGGTTTCCTTCTATCCATTTCTTTTTAACAGGATGTTTTTTTAACAAACGGTTCAGCTGCTAACTAGCTCGCGCGCGCCGACTTGCTTGCTCACTCATCACTTGCGCACAAACGTCCAGACGGACGGAGGCACTCTCACACAAGAAAACGATCGCGAGCGCGCGCACGTACTGGAGCTGTTCGTGCATCCCTGTTTGCTTGGAGCGAGTATGTGGGGGAGGAGATACGCGTTGCTCGACAAGAAGCAAGCAAGCGAGC
Organism: Globisporangium perplexum; assembly: GCA_023333865.1. Lineage (NCBI taxonomy): Eukaryota > Oomycota > Peronosporomycetes > Pythiales > Pythiaceae > Globisporangium > Globisporangium perplexum. Next base: position 7,053 of record JAASFS010000833.1, on the reverse strand, counting down.
AATGCATCGTGTGTATCGTGTTTCAGCCAAACACCAAGCAAATGCGGTTTAACACAAATGCTCTGTTTTTGTACGATGTAGTTTCGTTCGTCACATTTCTAATATTGAGAAAAATTTCCTGAAAATCAGCATCCGTTTTAGGATATGTAGAAAACATTTCTGAAAATCAACATTCAAACTGTCAAAACAGCCGCCAACGACCTGGCTGTGCACCCTAATAAAAATCCCATAGAATGTCTCAATAATGAAATCAAGTCAAATCGGGTTTCGATCTTCTATAAATAGAATGGTCGAATTGTATAAACCGAGTTCATTATCGCGGACGAGCCATCAGCGAACGGCAGGTTTCCACCGAGGCCAAATATTGTTTCAGTGTGAAGTCGTCTCTTCGTGTATGCGCCGCTCCACTTGACACTCACTCGCACAGGCTCACACAGCACGAAGAGCTCCTCCTCGAGTAGTAGGAGTCCAAGCCAAACAGCGGAGATATCGCAGGTACACAAGGTGTTTGAGCGAGCGCATCCGGTCGACGGGAAAGCAGCGCGAGATCAATCATATCTTACCTCAACAAGAAACAAACTCGATCCGGTTTTTTAGTGTATCGTTGTTTCAAAGAACATCAAGATTCGAAAATTTGCCCTAGCCCGCACCCGTTGAAATAATATTCCGGGCGTTCGCATCTCCCCTCTCTCACACAGTGAAGGACTCGTGACTGCTTTCCAGTATACTCAAGTCTTTCAAGCATACCCTGCTTGGCACTTGTTATCAAATATAACAGGTAGCTGGTGAGCTTCGATTCAAACAGTCACCGATCGCATTTTCCAGGTTATTAGTTATCGCAGCACAATTGAAATCGATTTGGGGTCTGCGAAAATAACTGTTCGCTGCAGGACCAGCACCACGCGCCATCCTGGACCAGCACGACATCCGCACCCCACGCTCGAGATGTCTCACTTTGCAACACGCGCCGCGCTGCTCAAGCAAGTCCCCTGGCAATCCGACCTTGGTCGGTCCGCGGTAGCCCCACACGACGACGACAAACATGCTCGACGTCATGAAGCGCCGCAAGCTCAGCGTCGAGCCGTCGTCGACGTCGCTCCACCAGCCCCCGAGCCACCATCACCACCACCACCACCAGAGCCATCACCACGACCTCCAAGCGCAGCACCAGCACCAGCTCTACGACGACGCCTCCGCTGTGTCGTCGTACGCGTCGCTGCAGCAGCAGCTGCACCAGCAGCAGCTCAGTCGCCGCCAGAGCCAGGAACACCAGCATCACACGCGCCGGCTCTTCGCGGCGCACTACGTGGGCGCTCAAGGCGACATCCACGTCCAGCGGCAGCAGCTCCTCTTCAGTCAGGGGGTGCCATCATCTACCGAGCTGGGATCAGCGACCCCGACCGCGCCGCTTGGGTTCGTGACGAACGGGGCGGTATGTTCGCCAGTCGTCCGCGCGACGGCGGCGCCGCGCACCGAGAGTCCGCAGTCGCTCCCCGGGATCTCGAGCATGCTGCGCCGCCCGACCGCCAGTGTCGCGGCTCCTGTGATCGCGTCCGCTGGTCGAGTGGTCGTTCCTGGCGCGAACGCGTCGATGATGCCGCCTCGCCCCCGATCCGAGAGCGTCGGCAGTGGCGTCGGTAACGCGAGCGGCCGAATGGTGGCGCCTCCAGCAGAGATCATCTACACCGGGGCTTCTTCTGCTCGCCAGCTCCCCTCGTCGACTCTGCCGGAGAGATGGTCGCCTGAGACGACGTCCATCAGCCCCGTCAAGAGCGTGTCCCCGCTGCGACTGGCGCCACCACTCGCCGCGACCAGTGGGACGTTCTTTCTCACGAGCAGCACTAGCCACCACCACCGGCATCCCGACCACATCCAGCACCAGTACCCGACGCGCGGCAAGCGCCCGGCACCGACGCCCGTGCCTGCGATCGACCTCACTCGAGTGCGATCCCCGAGTTTGAGTCTGCGCCACTCTATCAGCTCCCTCGACGACCTCAAGAGCTTCTCGTCGGGTCCAAGCAGCACCACGAGCACCCCGCGGGGTGGCGACGACCTCGCCCAGCTCTCGAACGGATTCGTCACCGCGGTAACTGGTGCGGTGGACTACATCGACTCGGACTCGGCGCTCACAGCGGCGAGCTCGCGAACCACAAGCGCCGTTGGCGAGGAGCGTATCGCGAACCCGAACAAGAACTCACGGTACCTGCGCGAGATGGACCGGCGCGAGATCCTGTCGCGCATCGAGCAGGGGGAGAAGCAGGCGACGCTCGCGAAGGAGTACCAGGTGAGCCGCGCCGCGATCTGCAACCTGAACAAGCACCGGGACGAGGTGATGTCACGCAAGGACGAGAACCCGCTCGCGAAGCACCCGAAGAAGCCCCGCCCCAAGACGTTCAAGATCAAGATCCGCGCGTCCAAGTCCAAGAAGCTGCCATCGCCTGGCGGCGCGCGCGCGAGCAGCGGTGCTGGGGGCTCGGGAGGCGGCAAGGCTGCCACCATCCATGAAGTCAAGTCGCGCGCTGCGGCGCTGCTGCTCACGAGTGTTCGCAACAAGAACACGAGCATCGGCGAGTTCCGTCGCTGCAGCGAGCGGCTGCTGCGCCTCGTGCTCGAGGACGCGCTCGCGCTCGTGCCGATCAAGGCCGTGGAGGTATTCTTGAGCGACCTGGTGAAAGCTGACGGCGTGAGCTGGGAGCACCCGCCGTGCGCGATCTCGATGGAGCAGCGCCAGACCTGCGGGAGTCCGCTGCTCGACTTGTTCCGAGCAGTCGAGCCGGACCAGCCGTCCGCGCGCGTGAGCATGGGTGGCGTCGACAACTGTGGCGCTGACAGCCTGATGCTCCCGATGAGCATCTGCACGGAGCTCACGGACGCTGCCACCTTGCCGCTGAGCCTTAAGTACCACAACGTGTTCGTGTTCGACATCTCGGCCACGTCGTCGGATGCGATCTGCAGCGTGATCCAGCGGCTCCAGGAGTGCGGCGCCGTCGAGGCCATGATCTCCATCGTCGTGCTCTTCATCACGTCCGACGTCATCGCCGCCATGCGCAGCAGATACCCGTGCGTGAAGGTTGTGGCGGCGCAGATCGATCCGAGCGGGAAGCGTCCTCCATCGCCGACTGTAGTCGCGGGTGTGGACTGCGACGGCGGCCGGAGGACGCTCCAGAGCTTCGACGCCGAGCCGCAGCCGCCGCCGTGCTGCCTCGACTTCGTGGTCGACCGCTTCCGCCAGGTCTACGCGTGAGCTGCTTCGCAGCTGTACAGGACTCTCAATATTTATGTGACGAACGCACCCGAACGAACCAACGCTCTCCCCTCCACAGCGACAGCGTCACCGCAACTCGCTCGCTCGCAAACGCCGCCCGCCCGCATCGAGTGTGTTGCTCGCCATTGCTCTGTGCAGATGCAGCTCACTCTTCCTCCTCTTCGTCCTCGTCGTCCTCGTCGTCGTCGTCGTCGTTGTCTCTTCGAGACGACGACGACATGTCCGACCCGGAAGACGATGCGCGCCGCATCTGCTCGTCATCGTCTTCGTCGTCGTCGTCATTGCCATTGCCACCAGCATCCGGCGAGTGCCGCTCTCGTCGTCCGGATTGGCGGTGCCGAGACCTGCGACCCGACCTGCTGCTCGACACGGTGTGGTTCCCCGGGAACACGCGGCAGCCGTTGCGCAGACACTGCGCCTGCAGCGAGTTCAGCTCGACCAGGAAGCTCTGGAGCGCCGACGCCGAAGAAGCAACCGGAGAAGATGACGAGCCTGTGGACGCTGAGCGGCTATCCCCCTCCTCCTCCTCCTTCTTCTTCGATCCGCCTCGCGCTGAAGCTGCTTGGACTTGCGCACGCGAGCGGCTCAGCAGCAGCAAGTTCAACTCGTCTGCGACGTGCTCGCGGAACTTTGGCGACAGGAACTTGCGCGCCGCCCTCGTCGCTGGAACGTCCGCGCGGCGTGCGTACAGCAGCAGACTCATGACGCCCTCCAGCTCGTCATCTGCCACAGAGGCGACAGCCTGCTTCTCCGAACTGCCACCCGCCTCTCGACACTGCGACTGCGAGTAGCCAGAGAACTGCTCCTGCGCGCACAGGATCGCGGCTTCGGCGTTCCAGTCATCCCCATCGGTGCCGCCGCTGGTCGCGTCGCCGTTGTGCGCAGGGCGGTCCCCGCGGTGCTGCAGCGTGTCGAGCACGCACAGCACGCGCGCGTAGAACAGCACCTTCCCCTGTCGTCGCGACGCGCGGTCGTTCGCCGCCGCGAAGAACGCACTCCCGAGCGCAGCTCGCAGCTCCTCTAGTGCCGCCTGCGTGTCGTAGGCGTAGATGTGGCGCCGCACTGCGTGACGCAAGTCGAGCAGCGTCTTCGAGGTGGGTGACAGTGCACCTAGGTCCCTGCCGCTCTCGGTGTCGTCCGAGTCATCCACGACACTGTCGTCCAGCATGCGCACGTCTCCCCCACCACCACTGCTGGTGTCGTTGCTGCTGCTGCTGGCCCCGTTGGTGAAGCTGGCGCGTCGCTGGAACGTCTCGAACGCGTCGCGGTACCCGTAGTGCAGGAAGTAGTCTCCAACGAGCTTGTCGACCGCGCGGTAGTTCGCGAGCTCGTCGCGCTCGTCTGCGATCTCGTGTAGCAGCAGCGCCTGCTGCCGCTCCTTCTGGATCTGCCGCGCGAAGCCCGCGAGGTCGAACCGGAACGTGTCGAACGTCGCGCTCGCGCACTCGCCGGCTCCGTGGAGACTCAGCGCCGGGTACAGGACGTCCTCGAACAGCGGTGACCTCCGATCTCCGAACCCGGACTCACCTTCTGCTTCTTCCTCCTCCTCCTCCTCCTCATCGCCGCCGACCTCGTCGTCGGTCACGAACGCTGCATCGTCATCGTCGTCATCGTCCGAGTCGCCACCACTGCCGCTGCCGCCGCCGAGATCGCCCTCACCCGCCAAGTCGCCGACAAAGTCGTCGAAGTGGTGCACGTCCGTGGCCGCGAGCATGCCGAGCAGCCGCCCGTTGAGCGTGAAGAAGAACGTCTTGGTGTCTAGCAGCACGCCGCAGCCGACGACGTCGCCTGCGCCGAACTTGTCGCACTGCAGGAACACGCGGCCGTTCGACGTCACGCGGCCGGTCTTCCCGCTGTACGCGAGCGAGAACGCGTCCTTCCCGAGGTCTCCCTGGCCGCTCGGGTCGCGCGCGGGCTGGCGGAGCAGCGGGTGCATGCAGCTGCTCTTGCCGCCAACCGCAGTGGAGTTGGTCGCAGTGACGCTGGGGGCGTGGCCAGCAGAGCTGCTTGCGTCCGCGGCCGATCGGATCTGCGCCGACCCGTCTCCGCGCTGCTTCGCGGTCAGCACGAAGCCGACAGCCACGCGGTGGTCGAAGCGCTTGCGCTCCTGCTGCCGCCGCAGCCGCCGGCGCTCGTGGCGCGACCGGATCTGCTGCAGCGTGCGCGAGCTGAGCGTGAAGGCGTAGTGCATGCTGCTCGTGGCGCCGCGCGGGTGGCTCAGGCTGAGCAGGCGGGACGACCGCTGCGCCGGCGCGCCGCTACCTGGCGCCGCGTGGCCGTTGCTCGCCACCGCCGCCGCCGCGTCCGCGCTCGCGAGGATCTGGTGGATCGCGAGCCCGCGCGCGGTCGCGTCGCCGTTGTCGGCGCCGCTGCCGTTGCTCGCAGCTGGCGGCACCGCCAACGCCCCGCCGTCCAGCTCCATGCGCTCGCCGTCGTCCTCCCCTTCGTCATCCTCCAGCTCGTCCGCCTCACCGGCGCTGCTCTCGCGCTCCGCCAGCGCATCGGCGGCGCGCACGTTCGCGCGCACGATGCGGCGCGCGCGCTCGCGCCACGACAGCCGCGCGCCGCCTGTGGCGCCCGCGTACGGGTGATGTGCCGCCGTCAGCGAGCGGCCGACGTTGCGGCGCAGGTTCGCCGCCGCTGCGTCCGCGCGTGCCAGCAACAGCTCGAGCTCTGAGCGCGCAGACGCGTCGCCTGCGTCGACGCCGCCAGAGGCGGTTATGGTGCTGCCGGCGGCGTCGTCGTCGTCGCTGGTGGACACCACGAGCGTCTCGAAGTAAAAGAGCTGTAGAGCCGCATAGGACGCGCGCTGGGAGGAGGAGGAGGAGGACACCGCCGCCGCCACGGACCGCGACGAGCACACGCGCAGCGCGTCGCACGCGTGCTGCGCTCGCCCAGCGTAGGCGACTGTGCGGCGGTCGGCGAGCACGCGGCCGTCGGCGGCTCCAGTGCGCGGCGCCGCCCACTGCATCTCCTTGATCTCCTGCTGTCTTCTTCTATACTGATAAAATAGCAAAAAATCTCAAGAGATTTTACTAGGATATTTTATCAGAATTGAAGTCAGACCTTTGGATTCTTTTGGCTGGTTTCAATTTTGCTAGTATAAAAATACTTATCAGAATGACCCAGAATGGTCAGAGAATCATGCACGGGCGATTTCTTGGATTCCAATACGATATCGCTCGTGCAGAGTTTCTGAACACGAGACATGCCAGGCTGGATTCACTTCTAGATTTAGACAATCCTTTTGTTCTTACTCACATGTGCTATTTGACCTAACCTTCCCATGACTTTTCTTGGCTCCTTACCACGAGTTACTGTTGTGTCTATACTCAGTACCTAAGTTCCACTTTTTTATCCGAATGAAAACCATGCCAATCAAAGTACTTTTCGACGTTGACTGGGGGAATAAAACTACTCTTTCAACTCGTATTTTCCCGCTTACGCGCGCGCGAGCTTGAGTGGTGAGCGTGGGTAGTGAACACACGCATTACGCACTCCACACTCGCTCTCAAGCACAAAGTAGACAAAGTCCTACACTATCGCCTTCAAGCTCGAAGTGCCCGACTCTACTCGCGAAGACACTCAAGCGCAAACCAGCGGACGGTTCAGCGTTCCATGGAGCACACTACGCCGGTGGCTGGCGGCCAAGAGGCACGTCCGGGAGCCCAATGGGCTGGGGCGGCGTCGTTCGTAGACGAAGGGGGGGGGGGGGGGGGGGGGGGGGGGGGGGGGGGGGGGGGGGGGGGGGGGGGGGGGGGGGGGGGGGGGGGGGGGGGGGGGGGGGG
>JAASFS010000832.1:0-11550 GCA_023333865.1 Globisporangium perplexum | reverse complement strand
GTGTGTGTGTGCGTGCGTGAATGTGCGAGCGAACCGCGGGGCTAACGAACGCATTGGAATGCCGCTGCAGACGCCGATCGCAGCCCACGAAGGCGCCGAGTTGTCGACGAAGGTGGCAGTCGTGCCGATTCTGCGCGCCGGTCTCGGCATGGTACGTTACTGCCGGTTCTCTCGCGCGATGTGGGGAGGGGAGTGGATGCTCACGCTCACTCTGCTCGGCGGTCATCGATGGCGCAGGTGGAGCCGATGCTTGATCTGCTTCCGAACGCGACTGTGCACCACATCGGTGCGTGCGTCCGCGGTGACTTGTTGCCGGTGTCCAACTGGCGCCGCATTGACGGAGGAGCTGACGGGCAAACGTGGCGGTGGCTACAGGCATGTACCGCAACAAGCACTCGCTGCTGCCGGTGCAGTACTACAACAAGCTCCCGAAGGAGTGCAACGTCGACGTCGCGATTGTGCTCGAGCCGGTGATCGCCACGGGTGCGTCATCCCGCCCTCCTGTTCGAAACTGCCGCTCACGGGTTGCTGGGTGTTGTCGCCTCTGCTGACGTTGCTGTGGGTCGGCAGCTGGCACGATCATCGCGACGGTGGCGATCCTGAAGACGTGGGGCGTCCCGAAGATCAAGATCGTCAGCACGATCGCGTCGAAGCAGGGTACGCGCGCAGCGAGGAGCGACCGGCTCTGCTCGCCGCCGACCGAGTGCACCGTTGCTCACTGTGTCGCAACGGATGTGTGGCTGCTCGGTGTGTGCGGCACGAACCAGGTCTCCAGGACTTGTTCTCCAAGCACCCGGACGTGCAGGTGTTCCTCGGCGCGATCGACGAAGCGCTGACAGAGGTGCGCGTGCGCTGGAGTGGGGATGGCCCTGGTATGCTGCTGACTGACGATACCATGCTATGACTTGGATGCGCCAGGAGGGGTACATCTACCCAGGGCTCGGCGACGCCGGTGATCGCGAGTTCCAGACCGGCACGCACCACGACGACGGCGGCAACAAGCGCCAGCGCGTTTAGGCGCCTCGATCGCTCTCCTGAGCCCGCGCAGATTCTGTCGTTCAAGCGAGCGAGCACTGCGTTGCGGTCGTGAGCAGCAGCAGCTTGTCGACGACCTCGTCATCTGCATATCCGTTGCCATTACCGTTATCCTCCAAACGCGCAACGCCTGCCCTGCTGGCAGATGCAGTCGATGGACACTGCAGCAATACAACCTAGTGGCGACGACTTGGCAGCCTGGTGGCGCCAAGTCGACTGTCGGGATCGCCGGCAGCAGCGGCAGGAGAGGACCGACCTCGAGCGAGTGCTGGTGGTCGGGTCTGGATGCCTTGCTGCTGAAGCTGGAGAAGGTGCAGAATGTTGTGCGACGCGTCCACGTCCCGGTTCACTGTCGTACTGCAGCCGCCATTTGTCTCCTTGCAATGGAGTACTGAGTGAACACGGAACGTGCGGACTTTGCCGTCCTTGCACATCCGCTTCTGCTGTATGTTGTCGAGGTCGTGTGCGGTGGTGGCGCAGGAGCACCCAAAGTGCACCTTGCTCGTCCGGTACTCGTCGATGCTGATCACCGTGCAACATCGCCTGAGTGCGCGCTCGAAGCGCGTGGCCGATCCAGCAGGCCACCCCTTGATGAAGCCGCTAGTGTCATTCGCGCTATAGTCACCGTAGCCGACGACGACGTCTCGAGACTCGCGCCACTCGACCAGCTGCCTGCAGAGCGCGTCGATTGCTCTCATGCTCAGACAGTGGCGTCGGAATCGGAGGTCTCGGTACTTCTTCTGCCGCTGGAAGTCAAGCAGGCGGCGGAGACGCGGAGCAATGAACGTCACGAACGCGCGTAGCTCCTCGAGATCCGCAGTCTTGCGCTGCGGGATTCCGTTGCATGCTTCGCGCACAAAGTCGTCTCGCTGCTGCCACAGGTGCATGCTGCTGTTGCTCCGCTTGTAGCCCGAGTCGTGGTGGAACTTGGACGTCGAGCAGTGGACGATCGCCCCGTCCGAGTTTGTGGTGACGAACATGTCGCGCTGGCCAGGATCGAGTCCCCACTGTAGCGTTCCGCACAGGCCAATGCGAGCTGTCGTTGCGCGCGTCCCATTGGCACTCGCTTTGTTTGTGCTGCCGCCGTCGCTTTCACCCGCACACCGCCACTCCGAGTACACCACAGCTGACTCGAGGAAGTCGCTCGTGACAGTAGATGTGCTGCGTGCGGCTGGTGTGCTGCTGACAGCGCGGATGCACTGTCCAAAGAACGTCTGGGTCGGTGGCGGCATGGGAAACCGTGGCGAACAGCGCGGATGACGTGGATGTTGGCGAGCACCCACACCTCGTAGACCAGCAGATTCATGTCCGAGAGCACCTGCTCCCTCACTGTTCTCACGCCGACTCAGCCTGCGTCACTCCGCAGTACGAAGCCGCAGTACGAGCAGCAGTACGTGCAGCAGCGTATCCTTGAAAAGACACTTTTCGACCCCTCTTTCCTGATTTTCAGGATCCAAATGGTGCAAAATCCGAAAGGCGAGCATGCAACCGCCGCTACCCGCAACGGCCGACACTTTGACGCCTTGTTCCAATCACTCATTCGGCATTTCGCCGCCCAGCACCCAAGTCACTCCTACTGCCCGATCAACTAGCTCTCGCCTGTCGACTCTCCGGCTTGTGGTGAGGCGCAATGCCGCCTCGACCAGACGTCGCTGCCCGCTGCACACTCCACTCGAGCTGTGAAGACTACACTCCTCCTTTTGTCAGCACCCAGCGATCTGCTCGACTCTCGTCTGGGAGTCCACCCTGAGTGACCTCAACAAGGCCGTGCTTGAGGTATCTCTGCTTGCGAACGTGCACGCTATCCGGATGTACGATCTCGGTCGAGAGTCGGTGGTCATCGACGCCAAGTTTTACAACAAGTGCATCGCGGCGGTGACAACTGGAGCGACGGGAGATCACGTTGAGCGCGACGAGCACTCCGACTTCGCTGAATCTGTTCGGGTCTACAAATCCTGGTGACAGCCTGGACCCACTCCAAGTACTGCGTACATAGCGAACAACTGGCAGCAGTACGCAGCAAACACAATGGCGACAGACGCACGCAACGCAATGCAGGCGAACTTGTATCGACACCTTCAAAGCACTTGAAGCACGAGTTCGGCATTCATGGTGGAGAAGCCCATGGGCTGGCGACTTCGATCCTGCGGTTGGAGTACACTGACGCAGACCCGAGGGTCACTCAGTGGCGCTCGCGTATCCCAAGGACTGCGCGTGGGTGAGTCGACTACCAACTACATCGCCTGCTCCTGGTGATGCGTGTGCTCCTGGTATCAATTGAAGCCCACAACAGCGCAATCCCGTTCCGCAAGCACCGTCGCCCGTTCACGCTCCTCCTCATCAAGCAAGGCTACACGCCGTCCTGCTTTCGGATGTGTAGCCGTGGGTTGCACGGCTTGCTCCGACGGACTCAAGTGGAGCGGCCTCGTGAGTGGACAAATTTGTGCTCGTTGTTGCTCATGCAGTTCCCAGAGGAGTGCGCTGTTCGTCTCGTCACTGCCCCGCGAGCACGCGTACCCGGCCATGTGCTACCGGTCCCTGGGATCACCGACTTGAACGAGCAGGACTTTGAGCGCACCTGGGGCTTCGATCCTGGCCGCCGCAAGCTCTTCGTAGCGACTACAGTGTGTGACGGCCGCGTCCACAAGCTCTCCTGCACTACGCGGCAATTCTACGAGGACCCCGCTACGTCAAGTGCATGCGGAAGATCCGGGCCTGGATGAAGCAGCGCCGCGACATCGTGATGGCATGGGAGCAGACTCCCAGAAAGAAGACTGCCAACCTACCCGCCTTCCAGTCCTACGTGGTCTTCGTGACTGCTCGTCTCGATGCTCTCCTCCTGTTCGAGCTCGAGAAGAACTTCCGAAAGCTGCGTATGCGCTCGTGCGTCTTCAAGAACGCGAAGCTGCGCGAGCTGGCCAAGCTTTTCGTCGCTCCGCTGCCAAACCCCGAGAGCCCAAGCCTTCGCAAGAGCAAGGTGATCGTCGGTTTCGATGACTGGGGCAACGCGGACACGGGCAACGCGGGCACGGGCAACTTCACCAAGCACTGCCCTCAAGGTCCCGTGCTGCCTCTCAAGCGGATGCTCGGTCTGTACTGCCATGTCGAACAAGTGGACGAGTTCAACACAAGCAAGTTGCACAGCCCATGTGAGACTCATCTCGTTCACCAAGTCCAGCGGATCAAGATTCGCACTTACTCAGGCATGCGCGACGTCTACAGTGTACTCCACTGCAAGAACAATGGCTGCTTTGGTACGACTGTGGACCGAGACGCCAATCCTGCAAGGAACATCCGCTGTCTCCTCCTCTGCAAGATGGAGAACAACCGCCCGCCTGCGTTCTGTCGTCGTCAGCAACGACAAGTTACAGCGGCAACCTCCTCGCGGAATTCAGCTCGCCCTCGAAGCTGAAGGTCACCTCCGCCTCAAAGTGTCTGGGGTGCCACTGCTGAGAGTTGCCTTCAGCTCGGTATCGGCCCCGAGTTGTTAGTCGGATAGCCTGCACGTGGTTACGCTACGTGGTTACTCAGGTATTGAGCAGAAAAGTGGCCTGAATCCAAATCGTCTCATTCTCGGAATTGAAAAGAACGTCGAGCAAGATGGCGGCGACGGGGACGGCGACGGCGACGGCGACGGGCGGCAAGACGCCGCCGCTGCTCAAGACGCGCACGAAGGACCCGATGGAGAGCTCCTGGCGCATGCACATGGTGCGCTTCCGCTCTTCCGCTGTGTGAGTGTATGTGTGTGTGTGTGTAGGATGGCTGCTGAGCTCTCCGTGCGAACGAGCGAGCGCGCAGAAGGACGGCCAGTGGGTGCCGGACGTGTCTGTGAGCGCGTGCATGACGTGCCGCAGCGAGTTCTCCTTCTGGAACCGCAAGCACCACTGCCGTCGCTGCGGCGCGGTCGTGTGCTACTCGTGCTCGAGCAACCGCACCAAGTTCATCTACAAGGTGCGCGCGAGTAGACGCGTGAGAGGACGCGGACGGCGCCGTGACTGATCCGCATGCTTCTGCCGCCGACAGGACATCTCGCCCGACCGCGTCGCCGAGGAGGAGTGCCGCGTGTGCGACCTGTGCATCCAAGTGATCGACGAGAAGCTCGCGGAGGGCATGAGCCGGCGCTTCGGCACCGCGAGCGACGAGAACAGCAACCAGAACACGCATGAGCAGGTGTCCGAGGCGGCGAAGCCACTGCCCCCCGACCGCAACGCGAACCGCGCGGTGCTCACGCTCGGCCGCTACAGGTGCGTTCAAGCTCTTCTTGGAGGAGGTGGAGAGGTAAGCAGGCTGACTGACACCACGGCGGTGGGGCGAGCAGGGCGGAGATCAAGGAGAGCGAAGGGAACCGGTACATCCGAGACAATGACTTGTAACTCGTAGTGAGTGTAGCGAGCAGCAGCAGACGCACTGGCTCGCGGTACGATGGCGCTAATGTACACACACCTGTATTGGCTCGCAGTGGGCTTCGTTCGATGTTGGCCCTTCGGGTCGAGAAGCCTTCTCAAGGAGGTGACGACATTTCGAGGAACAGCGCAGTTGTGAAAAACGACAAATCCAGAGGCATCATCGGCGTGCTGCATCTGGTGAGATTCCTGCGACGGCGCCCGCTCCGCCGCAGACTGCTTGAGAACGGCGCGTCCATGCCAGCGCGAGCTTCGTGCGTCAAGCGTCAAGCGCCGAGTGCCGAACCTGAAGAAGAAAATGTCGTCTTGGTCGTCCCGAACTTTTCTTTGACATCTTGACTTATTTTTGGTTTTTCAAAACCCGTGGTAACAATCGGCATACAAACTCCAAGTGATCGCATGTTACTCACTCCGCAAGAACTCAAAATCGAGAACAGGAGCGGAGCTCTTCCCCCTGCTCGGCGCCGCTCGCTCGAGTCGCTCGCTCGCTCGCAACGCACGTCGCCTGGCGGCGGCGGTTCTCTTCCAGCTCTACTGCACGTGCGGCACGAGAAGAAGGAGGCAGCGGCAGTTAGTAGTCGCAAAGTAGCAAGAGAGCGAGCGGGTGACGGAGTGACGGCGGCAGCGGTCGTTCCCTCGCGCGAGTGACGAGCGTCCAGTTGCACGAGCACAGCTAACGCGCGACAGGACCGATCATCACATACACACACACTCTAGCAGCGAGGACGCGAGGGACGGAGGAGGCTCCATGAGCGACGCTGGCGTGGAGCTCCTCTCGGCTACCGGGAGCGACGAGCTCCTGTTGATGGGCGACGACGAGCTCCAGGCGCTGGAGCTCGAGAGCGTCGGTGAGGGAGGCGAATACGACGACGCAGAGGGAGACGACGGAGCGGAGCTGGGCGACGCCACGTCCAACGGTTCGTCCGACGCGGCCACGGTGGCGCCGGCGGACGCTTCACTCGACGAAGCAGACGGCGCGACGGCTGCCAGCAAGATCCCCAAGCTCTCGACCGACAGCGGCATCGCGCCGCCCAAGATGCGCAGTCTCCCGTCTCCCGGCGGCAGCACGCTCGCGACCGGTAGACTTGGGATGGCGGCGCGCGTCGCCCCTCAGGCGCCGCTGGAGAAGCGTATCCGGCGCACCACGCTCGCGGCCGAGTCGCCCTCCCGCCTCAAGATCAACGTGTCGACGGTGAGCGCGCCAGGCGCTGCGGGCGGCGCATCAGCGGCTACGACGCCGGAGAACGCGGCGAAGCCAGCGAAGCTCTCGATTACGGAGAGCCGGCGCGCGGCGGCACTGGCGATGCGAGCGCGGATCGCGGCGGCAGCGGAGGAGAAGAAGCGGCTGGCGCCGATCCCGGCGTCATCCCCGTCGTCGACGCCGAGGAAAGTGACTCGACGGAAGCCTCCGCCGACGATCTCGGAGGGAGAGCTCGCGGTGCGGCGGAGCAGCTTCTCGTCGCAGTCGTCGTGCTCGTCCATCGCGTCGTCAACGGCGTCCGCGATCTCGGCCGCGAACTCCACGTCGACCACGGGCACGTCGTCATCGCGTCTGAATCGGATGAAGAGCAGTTCGTCGGTCCCGTCATCGTCGTTCAGTAACATCGCGGATCGGTACTCGACAATGTCGACGACGTCGTCCACGACTTCTTCGGTTCGGGGATCGACGGGTCTGTCCGTGTCGAGCTCTGCTGCGATGAAGAAGCTGCTGTCGACCATATCGCCGGAGGACTTCACGCTGGACGAGACGTCGATGGAGAACCTCAAGAGTCAACACATCATCACCGAGAAAGGGGTGCAGGAGCTGCTCAAGTCAGCGTCGTCGGCGTCTTCTGCGAACTTGAAGGCGCGGCAGGAAGAGACGAAGATGCTGAAGGGCGGCTTGAAGCAGCTGAACCAGCACAGCGCGCTGCTCATGACCGCGTGCGACGCGTGGGAGAAGCGGAGCCAGCGCCAAGACCAGGAGCTCGAAATGACGCGGATGGAGATCCAGAGGCTGCTGAATCTGCTGGCGGAGGTGAAGGAATCTGCGATGTTCTCCGACGATGCAGCGGAAGGGGAGGGCGAAGGCGAGGGGCCTTCCCAGACGGACTCGGAGCCGAACGAAGAGCCTGGAAGTGGCGAGCCTGCGAAGCCGCGCGTGAAGGCAGACTCGCCGCTCACAAAGTACGTGAACGAAATGATGAAGAAAGCCACAGACCAGATCGAGGAGAAGTGGAAGGCTCGGTTCGCTGAGCAGCTCGCCGAGCACGAGCAGGCGTTGGCACTCGAGCGAGAGCGCTCGTCGGCGTCCGTGATGTCGAACTCTCGTCTCGTGACGGAGACGAAGCACGAGAAGGAGGACGAGATGAAGGCACTGCGCGAGGAGAACGTGAAGCTCGGGATGGAGAAGAAGCAGCGGGAGATCGAGGCGGAAGCCGTGAAGCGCGAGCTGGACTTTATCAAGAGTCTCCTGGACGAGCAGGACGAAGAGCGGTCGTCGAGTACGTTCTGGCAGAAGACGACGGACCTCGCGAAGGCAAACCGTGCGCTGACCGAAGAAGTGACGCAGCTGAACCAGACAGTGCACAAGCTGAACGAGACGATCAAGATCATGAAGGAGAAGATGAAGGACCTGAAGATCGAGAACTTCGAGCGCGTGGGGAAGTCGAAGGATCTTGAGATGGAGAAGCAGATCTTCGAGGACAAATGTGCGGCGATCGAGGCGAAGTTCGAGGACGAGAAGGCTCGGCGCGAGCAGTTCCAGGTGAACGTCGAGCAGCTGACGGTGGAGAACACCGCGCTGTACGCGCAGATGGTGGCACTGCAAACGACCCACGAAGCCAAGATGGAGGAGCTTCGCTCCAAGTATGAGAAGCGCAACGTTGTGCTCGCGGGCGAGATGCGCCTGTTGCAGACGCAGAACAAGCTGATGCGCAACTCCGAGTATGTCCACAGTGCTGCCGCTGGCGGGAGCGTCGGCAGCAGCTCCGTCACGTACGATGAAGACGAGGGCGAGCTGAGCGACCGGCTGAAGGAGATGACCGAGGAGCTGCTGAATTGCCGCCAGGAGCTGTCGGAGAGGGTGGACCAGATCGCGGAGCTGGAGTGGCGCGTGGGCGAGAGCGAGTTGATCCGGCGCAAGCTCCACAACACAATCCAGGAGCTCCGCGGCAACATCCGCGTGCATGTGCGCTTGCGTCCGTTCCTGCGGTCGGACGGTGACGAGGCGAACTGCGACGCCCCGCAGCCAGCGATCCGCGCGGACGCGTTCTCGTCGACCGTGCTCACGAACACGGAGAAGCCGCACCGGTTCTCGTTCGACAAGATCTACGGCCAGTCGGATTCGCAAGAGGGTGTGTTCAACGTAAGTCTCGAGCTGTTCGCGCGTGGAAGTGTGTGTACGGTAGCGCACGTCCTCACGTGTTTTCTGCGTGTTGGTCTCCAGGATGTTTCCGACTTCATCCAGTCAGCCATGGACGGATACAACGTGTGTATCTTTGCGTACGGGCAGACGGGCTCCGGCAAGACCCACACGGTGGGTTGTCAGTCTTCTGCGTCGCGTTGGCGATCAATCGGAGCTGTCGCTCATGGCGGTGATGTGTGCAGATGCAAGGCTCTGGCAAGGCGCAGATGCGTGGCATCATCCCGCGCTCGATCCAACTGGTACGCTGGCGGTCGCGTCGCACCTGCGAATGAGCGCTGGTCGCGATGAGTGCGCTGCTGACAATGGCGCGCCTCTTGCTCTCGCTGGCGGTGCGGTGCAGATCATCCGTTGCTGCCAGGAGCTGTCGAGCCAGGGCTGGAACTACTCGCTGGACGTGACGTTCTTCGAGATCTACAACGAGACGATCCGCGACCTGCTCGCCACGGACAGCACGGATGAGCGCAAGTTCAACATCCGCACGGACAAGCGCGGGAAGAACTACGTGGAGGGGCTGCGGCAGCTCAGCATCGACTTCGCGTTCGCGGAGGAGCAGGTCGAGGACATCGTGAACCTGGCGGCGTGCAACCGGTCGGTGGACAAGACGGACATGAACGCGCACTCGTCGCGCAGTCACAGCATCTTCGCGCTCACGATCCGCGGCTTGAACGAGGCGCAGAACACGGAGGTGGAGGGCACGCTGAGCCTCGTGGACCTCGCCGGCAGCGAGCGCCTGAGCCGCTCGAACGCGACGGGCGACCGGCTGAAGGAGGCGCAGGCGATCAACAAGAGCCTGAGTTCGCTCGCGGACGTCTTCCAGGCGCTCGCGAAGAAGTCGACCCACGTGCCATACCGCAACAGCAAGCTGACGTACGTGCTCCAGCCGGCGCTGTCGGGCGACGGCAAGACGCTCATGATGGTGAACCTGTCGCCGACGTACCTGTCGCTCGACGAGTCGCTGTGCAGCCTGCGCTTCGCGCAGAACGTGAGCCAGTGCGAGCTGGGGGCACCGGCGCGCCAGATCAAGTCACGCCTCTCGACCGCGGCCCCCGCCACGCCCGGGAGTACGACGAGCAGCACCACCAGCAGCAGCGCGGCCCCGGCGTCGGCGCCAGGCGCCGCGCGCAACTCGCCGGCGAGAATATCGAGCACGCGGAGTCGCGCGGCGACGTCGATCACGCCGGTCGCGAAGAAGCTCTTCCAGTGAGGCGAGGAGCGCCGTGCTCCGTCACGACCTCCCACATCTCTCCTCTCTCATCTCTCTCGACTCCACTGGTCGCAAAATGGAGTCTCGGAAGCGCGTGCGTGCGCGGGAGTGAGCGAGCCGAGTGGCAGTCGCTCACTCTCGTCGCTGCTGGAGCCACCAGCGAACCCGCGCGCGCCATCCTTAGCTTTAGCAGAGCGCACTGCTCCTCCGTGTGTGTGTTGGCATCAGGCGAAAGAAACAGAATGAACGGTGCTGCGTGTTGCGGTCGACTGGCGCTCGCTAGTTGCGTGCGTGCTGAGCTTGCGCGGGCGAGTGAACATGACTCCCAAGGCTCAGCGCACGATGGTCGAGCGAACGGATGAATGACGATATTAGCGACGCACCGACGGCGCTCGTGTGCTCGTGCGCTAGGCGCTCGCGCCGGTCTGGAGGTAGGAGACGAGGCGCACGGCGTAGATGAGCGTGCAGAGCGCGCAGATGAAGAGCGTGACGGGGAATGCGCCGGAACCCTCGGAGCCGGACGGGATGCCGCCCGCCTCGTTGAAGTGCGCGCTCGAGTAGCCGTAGTCGAGCGCGAGCGGGAAGCCCACGGCCCAGAACATGGCGTGCGTCGTGAGCAGGTTGAACGTCCAGCCGTAGTTGTTCGCGATGAAGCCGCCGAGCGACGGCTTCTTGGCGCTCGCGCTGGCATCTCCAGCGGCGGCGGAGCTGTCGGCGGAGGCGGCCATGAGTCGCTCGGGTTTCTTGGCGCTTGGCGGTTGGCGGTTGGGATGTATTGCGAAAATGACTCCAAGAGCCGCTTTGGTTTCGAGAAACGCTACAAGCTATTTACAATTCAATTTTTTTAAAAATATATCCAGATTCTCAAAATTCTCTAGAAACTTTCGAAGTCAAGATCTCGCAATGGTATATATTCTGTGATCAGATAAGAGAGGTCAAAAGTTTAGCAAAAAGAGTGCTCATATTTTTGCCTTTTTTGAGACGAAACCACCGCACTTAGTCAGATTCTGAAAAATCTCTCGATTCTTTGAAAGAGGGTTAAACAATCACTTGATTTGATTTGGAACAACGTCAAGAGTTTGCACTGTGTGCTACCTCGACGACCATCACGCGGCAGACGCTCGGTGCTTGCCATAGAATCAACCGATGCGACTGCTGTAGCTCGTGATACCACAGGCCCTGAACACCCTGAAGACTGGAGTTCAAAGTTCAAGCCACAACGATCCACCAGTTCACGTTGATGACACCCCAGAACAACAAATATCATGTGAAACGTGAAGGAAATACCCGCTGCATTGCATCTCTCTCTCTCACTCTCTCTCACTCTCTCTCACTCGATCCTGCTCATTCGTATCTTAGATCCAACCCGAGCTCGCCAGCATCGATGGTCGCAACACGCGGTACGCCCACTTCTCACCCGCATCCGCCGCCACGATCGCGCTATCGATCAACCGCAGCGCGAGCTCAAAGGTGCTGATCACACTCGCGAGCTTGGGCTCATT
>JAASFS010000831.1:0-11556 GCA_023333865.1 Globisporangium perplexum | reverse complement strand
TGCGCACGCGTGTGTTTGTTGCAAACCAGTACTTGTGGGACTTGGTGCGATTCTGTGTGCGCGGTAGGAGGGTTCTCCAGGTAAACCCCCCTTCCGATTCGAATAGTGCAGGTCTCGGGACTTGAAGCCTCAGTTTTGCTTTGACTGTGTGAGTTCAGCAAGTGCACCTTTGGTGATCATCACTGTACTCTCTTACCTCCAATAATTAATTCATTTATGTTGAATAAAACCTCCTAAAAGCTATCAGAGAGAGATCAAAATTGTGTGTGTCAATTTGGGAGGATTGCCTGTATCTCGGAGCGTGACAAAAACCCGATACCACGGTACTTGCTGAAGCTATCTCCCCCCACATCATCATCAGCAAGAATCATGGAGCGCATGGAGGCGTGGGTGCAGGAGACCTTCGCGCCGCTCGTGCTAGCGAGCGCCACGCCCGAGGTCGAGCGCCTCGCGCGCAAGAACGGCGGGATCTCGTTCGCCGCGCTGCTCAGCGGTTTCGCGTCTCTGGCGCGCGCCGACGTGCCGCTGCGCTCCGTGAGCCATCAGCTCGTGCTCGCGGACTTCGGCTTCCGCTTTGTGGCAGCCGCCGACTTCGCGGCGCGCACGCTTCCCGACGCCACGCGGGCGCTTGGCGACGCGATCGCACGCCACCCTCCTGTCGGCGCGGCGATCGACCTGCAGCTGCCACCCGTCGCAAGTGCCGCCGACGTGCCCGCCTACCTGCGCGCGACGCAGAACGGGGACGGCGAGCCCCTCGAGTGGTATCGCGCCTTCCGCCGCACGCTGCTCGACACGTTCTGCGGCGAGGAGCTGAGTCTGCTCGGGCAGCCCGCCGCCATGTTGCTCGCCGTCTCGTCCACGGATGGCAACCCGCGCCACTGCTTCGAGGAGCTCGCGGCGGCGCGCAACCTGCCGCCGCCGTTTCTGCAGGGGCTCTACGACGCGAACGTGCCCAAGTTCTACCTCGTGGTGCACGACGCGGTCGAGGCTGACGGCACGTCCATCGACCCGGACGCGATCCTCATGGGGCTGCAGCTGCCACCGCACGCCAGCGCCGTGCTGCGCCTCAACTCGCTGCCTCCGGAGCACGCGAACCCGCAGAACGCGGGGATCTGGGCGACCCACCCGCTCGTGCGGCACCCGCTCGTTCCGCCGACCTTCCAGCTGGCGCCGGGGTCCACGGAGTTCATCGGTGGTTTGCTCTCGAGCGACGATCTCGTCCGCGTCGGCGCGTTTGTGCGCGAGTTTGGACTGCGCTTCGTGCTCGGCGCGCTCGAGGCGCGCATCTTCCAGCTCAACGAGATCGTGTCGGCGATGAAAAAGGGCGTGAAGAACGTCTTCAAGTCGTGGCTGCGGAAGCCGAAGGACCTCTCGACGCGCTCGGCCGGCTACAGTAGCGGTGGCGCGAGCGGCAGCTCGGTCACGTACCGTTGCGACTCGATCGAGGCGCAGACGCGGCTACTGGCCGACACGGCGTTCATGGTGCGCGACTATGATCTCGCGCTGCAGATGTACCGACTCGTGCGCGACGACTACAAGGCGGACAAGTCGACGCTGCACGGCGCGAACGCGAACGAGATGATCGCGCTCTGCCTGCTGCTCACGAAAGGCTCGCCGATGCAGATGACGAACGCGCTCGAGACCGCGATCGCGATCTATGTCAAGGGTAACAACCCGACGACGGCGCGCCTTGCGGTGCGAGCAGCTGTGATCGCGGGCGAGATCTACAACACGCTCAGCCACTCGGGGCTCTTCACGGACTACATGGACAGTGCGTCGGCGGCTCTGATCCGTGGCTCGACGATGGAGCAGGGCATCTGCTCGGCGGTGCTCATGGAGCGCGCGGCGCTCTGCGACCTACAGGCGCGCCAGCCCAAGTTCCGCAAGTACGGCTTCCGTATGGTCATGGCTGGCCACGTGTACGACTCGCTGGGACACAAGCCGCACTCCGCGCGCTGCTACTCGCTCGCGCGCGCGATCTACGACTGCAGCGGGTGGTTCCAGGTTGAGGACCACATCAATTTCACGCTCGCGCAGCAGGCGAACCGCCTGAGCGACCCGATCGCGTCGATCAATCTCTTCCTCAAGCTTATCGGGACGGGTCGGAACTCGGCGAGTCAGCAAGAGGCGCTGCTGTACGAGTTCGGGCTCATCGTGAAGGAGTTCCTTGCGACGAGCGCTGACGCTACCACCGTGTCGATGCCGCGCAACGGACCGATTTTGATCCGAGACGAGGTGCGCAAAACGAAGATGCTGCTCGTGCGCGACCTGTGCATGCCTGAGCTGGACGACAAATCGACGGTCGTGTTCGCGCCGGTGAATGCATTCGGGATCAACCGCGAGGTCGATGGGAACCAAGCGGACGCAGATACCTGGAAGTCGCTGGAGAAGGCGATCGACAAGCAGAATCAGATTCACCAGTACGCGGTTGCAGAGGACGCGTCGCCAAGCAACGACACTGGGAACAGCGGCAGTCGGTGGCTGCACCAGCCAGCGTCGTTCAACGTGACGTTCCGCAACAAGAAGAATCAGCTGAAGAAGCCCGAGAACTACGCGCTCGGCGAGAAGATCTACGTCGAGTTCGTCATGAAGAATGCGCTGTCGTGCGCAGTGGACGTCGAAGACGTTCATCTCTTCGGCAAGTTCGAGCTGTCGCCTGATAACGAGGTGATCGACGTTCCTGAGCAGCAGCAACAGACTGCGGATGGGGATGTGGGAACCCGCATTACAGTTGACCGCGTCCACCTTCAGCTTCTGCCGTGCAGTGAAGAGCGTGTGCGCTTGGCGGTGACTCCCCATGCACGTGGTGTACTGCGTCTCACTGGCGTGCGGTGGTCGATCTGCGGCGGCGACGTACACGGCGAGCACGCGTTCGACATCCCCGGTCCGCTGCTGCAGGACACGCGCGCGAATCGCGAAGCGCGCGCGCGTGCACCGAACACGAGCTTGATCGCGAACGTTATCGGCGCAATGCCGTGGCTTGGAGTGCAGATCGAGAACGCACCAAGCGAGGCGTATGCCGGCGAGATCATCAAGTTGGACGTGACGTTGGCGAATGGTGGCAAGGCGGAACTCGCGGGTCTTCAGCTCTGCTGCTCGGATCTCGTGCTGTGCGTGGCTAACTCGTCTCCGTCCGAAAAGAAGCTCGCAAAGTACGTTGGCGCGAACGGCCAGGTGCTCGACCTGAGCGACGTGAAGCTGGCGCCGGGGGAGACGAGGAGCATCGTCGTGTGGGCGAGAGGTGTGGAGGCCGGTAGACTGCGTCCACGACTTGTGTTCCGGTACAGAAAGGGGAGCGATGTAGCAACGGGTGCGGGGACGACGTCGCAGCTCTTCCGATCTGTGCGGATCGCGCTCGATCTCAACTTCCTCCCGTGCGTGAATGTGGTGTACTCCGTCACTCCGAGCTTTGGCGAGAGTGGCGGGTACGTCCTCGGCGTGACGGTGCAGAACGAGCGCCGAGACGGGAACGTCGATCATCAGGACCCTGTCCAGCTGGAGCAGATCACATGCGTGAGCAGGTCGTGGAAGATCGAGCGCTTCGCGAGTGCTTCGAACAGAAGCTCGAAGTCAGCGGTTCGTGATGCTGCGCAACTTGGGTTCCAAGAGGCAAGCACGAGCTACTTCCGCGTCATTCCACGCATCCCAGACCCAACCACTGCAACTTCAGAGTCCGGCGTCAGCTCCTGCTCTCTTCAGATGAACAAACACGACACAATCAGCGCTGATACGCTCGACGGACTCCCACTCGAGCAGTTTCTGTGTGTCGAGAACGCGCGCGAGCTCGTGCGCGAGGCGAGTCAAGCGGGGGCGGATGGAAGCGGGCTGGGGAACGACGGCAAGCGAGACGGCGGCTTGCGCACGATCCAGAGTGTCCGGCGCGAGAACAAGGCGCTCAAGAGTGTGAGCAACAGCGACGAGCAGGCGAACGAGGATGCGCGGCGCAAG
Organism: Globisporangium perplexum; assembly: GCA_023333865.1. Lineage (NCBI taxonomy): Eukaryota > Oomycota > Peronosporomycetes > Pythiales > Pythiaceae > Globisporangium > Globisporangium perplexum. The sequence continues at coordinate 7,608 of JAASFS010000831.1, read as the reverse complement.
TTGGACCCACAGCCCACATCTGCCGCTGCGCTGCTGAGCTCGCCAGACACGGACGGTCACCTGATGCTGGTCTGGTCGACTGAGAACAGTGTTCGTCGGCGCGCGATCGGCCAGGCGAACGTGACGTCGATCAAGGTGCGCTCGCCACTCCGACAGAACGCCAGCCCGCTCACGGTCACACTCCAGTACGCAGACACGATCTCATTGAAGCCTGCCGGAAGTAGCAGTAGCACGCCGGCGATTCCAGGACTAAGCTTCGCGGAGCTGGACATCGTCATGACGATCCGCAACGACTGCTCAGTAAGCTCGCCACCGATCGACTTTACGCTCGAGATGCTGCATCCGAGCGAGAGCAAGTCGGGAGGAGGCAACCACAGCAGCTTCCCGTTCCCCGGCGCGACTGTCGGCGCGGCATCGCCCCACTTCTTCTGGGCGGGCGTGACGAAGAAGAGGATCACAGATCTGTCGCCGAACGCGCACGAGACGATCCGGCTCCGGGCGTGCTTCATGAGCTCTGGTGTGTACGACCTCAACCGCTTCCGCTTCCTCCTGCACCCTCGCCCTGGGTCGTCGGCTGCGACCAGCAGCGGTGCCACGACCCTGCAGCCGACCGTGCTGGAGTTTCCAGTCGAGTACCTTGTCTACGTCAAGTCTCCGTCCCTAGCGCCGTCAGTCGCGCCGTCGCCAGCGCTGAACAGCATCGACGCGAACGTCACCGCCGCTGCTGCACAAGAGCTGCTCGCGTGATAACGAGGAGCAGCCGTATAAATACAAGTCGTAGCGCTCTACGCGCTCGTCGCTCGATGAGCGCGGGCGAGCAACGTCTCGAGTGCTCGGGCGGGTGCCGCCACCACCTCCAGGTTCTTCGCCGCTTCGTCCGGCAGAGCATGAATCGTTGGCGCCTGTGTGTCGCGAGCCGGAGGAGCCTGGACACACTGGGTCGAGTGTTCGAACGAGCAGCGCTGCTGAGCGCGGGGAGTCGCATCGAGATCCCGAGACACGAACCTGCTGGTGCGCGGCTGACTGCGGCCGAGAAGCATGCGCGCTTGCTGGAGCTGCGACGCCGGACTGCGAATGCAATGTGTGTCGTGAAAGGCCGGGAAGATCCGCAGGACAACGAGCAGAGCAGCAACAGCAGCAGCAGCGACGACGCCAGCGACCGCAGCTGCGCAGACCGCGTGTCAGTCGAGAGTGTCGTACACAACCTCTTCCTGCAGGTCGAAGCCGCGAAACGCCAATCGGACGAGAAGGACGCGCGGATCCGAGACCTCGAGGCGCACGTCGTGAAGCTCACGGCGGCGAACAGCCAGCTGCGTTGGCAGCTTCGCGAGGCCGAGTCGCCGCAGCCATCGTCTTGCTGCGGCCGAGTCCTGACGAGGAGCGTGTGTGATGAGGAGGTATCGAACCAGCTTGCCACCGAGCGACACGAACCTGCTGCATGAAGAAGACGCATCAGTGGCACACGCTCCGCTAGCTCAACCCCGCCTTCCATTCGACTGCCACACGCTCCACTCACTCGACTCACGACCGCAAGAGCCGCTTGTACTTTTGCTCGATGAGCCGGAACTCCTCGTCGTCCGAGTCGGAGAGGTAGCCGCTTGCCGCCGAGGATGCCGCAGGGAACTTGATGCGCGGCACACAGAAGCTGTGCGTGTCGAGCGTTGGGGCGGTGAAGCACCCGCCGTGGTGGTCAACGAACGCACCTCGTTGACGCAGATACGTATCCGGAGTCAGCAGCTTCTCGAACGAAGTTCTGTGCAAGCGCGTTTCCTCTCCGTCGTCGTCGTTGTCGTCGTCAGAGTCCTCGCTGCGAAGATGCGCGTGCTGCTTCGCAACGAATCCTTGACCACGCCGATCCGAGTCGCTCGGCTCCGCCACCAACGCATCTTTTGAGACTTCGTGTACTGCCTGAGACCCGCTCGCGTCCGGTGCTTCCTCTGCGCCCACCGGCACAGTGTCGCCTGCAATGCCAACTGCTGGTTCTCCGAGAGCGTGAACACCACTTCGGGACGCGCGGAAGCGCTCCTTCATCCGCTTCCCCACCAGCGACGATGACAGCGACGAGATATCCGACCGCATTGATGCGTTGCTGCTGATTGAAGAGAGATGCAGCGAGCTCTCGTCGCCGCTCGTCAGCTCATCTGCCTCGTTCGCTTTCTCGTCGTCGTCGCCGGCACTCTGTTCACTCCGGTCTCCATCAGCAACGTCGGCGTCGAAACCAGCTGGAACACTGCTGACGCACTGCGTCGCGGATGCAGCGAGTGACACCCGCTCTTCTTCAGTGCGCACTCCCGCAAAGTCGCACTCAGAAGGATCCTCGAGCGGCGGGAGGGACTCTGCCTCTGACGCTCGACTGGAACCCAACACCTCGCGGTGACTATCCGAGCCCATTCGCTTCGTTGCGTCAAGAAGCTGTCGCAGGTGCGCGATCTGCTCCTGCATCTCGTGAAGCTGTCGCTGTTGGTTCTCGAGGATCTGCTGGTGCTGGATCGTCAGCAGCGCCTGCGTTTTGCAGCAGCTGCGTGCGCCAAGTGGGGTCGAGTCGGATCGCTCGCGATGCGTGTGGTGGATACCGCCGCGTGTTGGAGAGGGAGTCAGTGGAGGCTGGTCAGTGGCGGAGTGCTGGTTGTCCTCTGTCTTGAACTCTTGCAGCCCAGCGTTGCTGTGTTCTGTGGGCTCAGTACGAGTGTTTGGGTGCTCGTTCTCTTTCGTCTCAGTCTCTTGGCTCGATCTGTGCGCAAGCGGCGTTGAGTCAGTCTCGCCAACGATCGATCCGCGCAAAGCGACAACCGCACCTTGTCGACACGGGCGAGCGCTTCAACGGCGCCTCGGCGAATCTGCCGCTGCCATCTGCATCCCGCGACTTGCTGAACGTGACTCGCGAGAGCGAGCGACTTGCAAGAGTGCTCCGAACACTCGCAGCGCTGCTTGACGACGACAGTCGGTTCGGCTCAGGATCTTCTCTAGACACGGTTGCCTCTTCGCGATGAACTCTCGGTGGCGTTGGGATGCTGAGATCCTGCCGCGCACTCTCCCATGCATCGCATGGCGACGGACTGAGTGAGAACTCGATATCCTCTGAGAAGTTGGACACGCCGATCAGACACGATTTCTGCTGCGAGTACAGCTCCATCGGAACCGGAGCGCGCGTATCCACGTGCTCCGAGTAGCTGCACTCGAAGAATCGTGGTAGCGGACTGACATGCTGCTGGGTGTCTTGAGTTGCGTTGCCTGACGGGTACAGCGCCACCAGGAACGTCCCCTTGCTCACCTCCGCCTTCTCCTTGATCGCTCTGGACGAGATGTAACCCAGGCACGCGAAGTACAGGTACGGGTCCGCGAACTGCGCGCTCATGTCGCTATCGCTCCACTCCTCGCTCAGCGGGACGCCGTACACCCACACGCCGACGATCGGCTGCTGCACGATGAGCGGGTCTGTCTTGAGCACCGGAACAGCCTTCCTCGCGCGGTCGAGCGTCAGGTAGCCGCTCCGTCGGATGGCATCGCCCGAGCCGAACTCCTGGCGCGACAGACTCACCGCGAGCGGCGTCATCAGCAACGGCAAGTTGCGGATGAGTGCGAAGCGGAACAGAAGCGGAGGCGCTGGGCACTCGAGCTGGAGGTCGAGCTGCGCGCTGTGAACTGCTGACGACGTGACGAGGAGCGCCGGTTGCAGCTTAGCGGTCAGCGCGTCGGTCTTGTCGTCTGCATACGCCTGCTGAGCAGACGCGATGGAGGCCGCGTAGGATGCCTGAACACACAGCGAGTCAGGGGGGGGGACAGGGCTGGCGTATCCAGCAGATCGGAGCGAACCGGACGCCTCACCTGCGATTGCTGTAGCGTTCGGTGCTTCCTCAGCACCGCGCGCACGGGCACCCACAGCACTGTCGGATCCCACTTGTCTCGGCGCTGCTGTTGCCGCCGCAAGGTCGACCAACCGGCGTGAGTTCGACACGCCAAGTGAACCGCGATCCCACACACTCACACAAGCAGTCGCACCTGCTGCCTCTCGACCCTCGTGAGCGCCACTCGCTTCGCGCACGCGAGTGGCGCCGCGTCGCCGCAGAGGAAGCACAAGACGTCGTCGTCATCGGCGGCGCTGTCGTCCTTTCGGCTTGCGCCAAGCGCTCTTCGCACTGCCAATCGGTCGCGGAAGAGCTGGTACACGTGCTTCATCGCAGCCGCCGCGACTACGACGCGCGGCAGCACCTGCTCCACAGACACGCCGATGGGCTCCGCCAGCACGCGCCGGTCCCTGCGTCCCCGCGCGCACAGCTGCCCAGTCAGTTTCCCAGTGTGTGTGGCACCGCACCGTCAGTTTGATACGCGACGCAACGCACCAGAGCACGCTGCGCGTGGCCGGGAAGCGGATCTCGCCGATGTGCAGGCGTGGCGGCAGCGGGAGTGCCTGCGCGGGCTGCAGCGGCGCACCGGTCGCCACCAGCACTCGCTGCCCGTCTGCTCGGTGGCTGAAGCTGCTGCTGAGGCTGAGACTGACGGCGGCGCTCCGCCGGTCTCCGCCCGCGGCCTCCTCCTCGTCTGTCGTCTCGAAGAAGAAGGCGGAGGCGAGCGGCGGGCGTCTGCGCCGAGCCGAGAACCCCGCGCGGGCGCCGAAGGCAAAGGCGCCGGCTGAGACGAAGCTCTGGTCGCTGTCCTCCAGCGCGTCGTCGAGCGCCGCCCAGCGCCTGCTGCTTCTGCCGCTGGCTGCCGCCGCCGTCGACACCGCTGCCATCCCCTCGCTCGCTCCGTTGGTCGTTCAATTATGAATTTCAAACGCTTGAATAATCGCATAGTGAATCCAAGTGAGCGTGAAAGGGCATTCGATTGACACACACTCCTGCTCCTCCTCGCTACGACGACAGCTCCTCGGAGGTGGCAGCGGCAGCGTCGACGAGCGCCTCGAGCGCGCGGAAGAAGCACGCGGGCGGGCGGCGGCTCAGCACCCCCGGCGCCACGCGGCTCTTCTGCTCGCCGAGCGCGTCGGCCTCGAACGCGAACGGCACGCCACTGGCTGCGCACGCGCGCTGCACGAGCCGCTCGAGCGCCGACGGCGCCTCGAAGCACCCATCGCGCTGCAGCAGCGAGCCGATCCAGAAGAGCGACCGACCCGCGCGCGCCGCGCGCTGCAGCACCAGCGTGCAGATCTGCAGCGTCGCCACACACTCCTCACGGATGCCGAGCCGCCGCAGCGCGCGCGCGTCCGCCGCCGTGTCCAGCGCGTCGATGTACGCGAGCGCCGCGGCGCCGAACGGCACCTTGCATTGCGGGTACTCGAGCCAGTCGAAGCGCGCCTCCGAGAGGTGGAACCAGCTCGGCAGGATGCACCCGTGGTCGATCGGCGCCATCGTGTACGGCGCCCGCTCGCCGATGAGCAGGATGTTGCCCGGGTGCCGGTCCGTGTTGAACACGCGCACGTCCAGCAGCCCGATGCGGTGCACCTGCTCCACGGGTACGAACGCCTCGGCCTTCGCCAGCGCGAACGGCATCCCGAACCCCTCCATGCTGCCGATGCTGCTCGCCATGAAGCGCTGCACCGAGCCCTGCCGCGCACGCCCCACGTTCGACAGCTGCAGGCGTGCCACGGCGGTCGGCGGCACACCGCTGAAGCCGCCACTGCGCGAGTCAAGCACGTACGCGGCCTCCTCGCGCACCGCACCTTCGCCCGGGAACAGGCCGTCGCGCACGAACGCCTCCTCCTCCGCCGGCTTGAACATCGCGAGCTTCTGGCCGCTCGCGCGCGACTGCACCGCGTACACGCCACCACCGCCCTCACCCACGGGATCCGCGATGCCGTCCGACTCGGACAGGCTCGCGACGTCCCAGAGCATGTTGCGCCGCAAGCCGCTGCCGGAGCTCAGGCGCCGCAGCCGCAGCCGCGCGATGAAGCAGTCTTTGCCCTGCTGCGCGAGCTCCGACACGTCGACGAACACGTCGTCGTCGCCGCTGCTGCTGCTCGTTGAGCGGCTCCGGGCCGCCCGCGCGAGCGCGCCGCCCTTGTCGCACGCCTCGCCGGTCTTGAACACCGCGACGTTGCGCTCGCCGAGCTGGCACCCGAGGCGGAGCTCCTGCGCGACCTGCTGCACGAGCGCCTTCTCGTCGTCCGCGAAGTACTCGGGGAACATGAGGATCTTGCGCTCGCTGTCGGCGAGGAACTCCTCGAGCTCCTCCTCGACCGAGCTCCGCTTGGCGCGCTCCTCGGGCGACAGCTGTGGTGGTGGCGCGTGCTCTTGCGCGTTGTTGTCGCTGTCACTCGCCTTCCTCGCGAAGGGAGAGAGCGGCGCAAGCTTCGTCGGCGACACCAGCACGCGGTGCCGATCCTCCTCCACCTGCTGCTGCTGCTGAGAAGCTTGGACATGGAGCTCTCCGCCGTGGAGGCGCACACGCACAACCGGCAGCACTGCGCTCGGGAGCGTGTTCATCGAGTGCAGAGTCGACTTGCGGGCGAGAGCGCTGAAGTCGCGGTCGGCAACAACAGAGCGCGAAGACGGCGCAGTGAGGTCGCTGCTCCGGTCACTGCTGTTGTCGCTGGCACCGTCGTCGTCACCGTCGTCCTGCGGCTCTCGCTGGATCGCGACGCCGCTTGCTTTGAACGTAAGCGGGATCGGAGCCATCAGCTCGCCATCCGATGACGACGCCGCGCGAGGACTGCTGCTCTTGCTGCGCGACGAAGGACTCTGGAGCTTCTTGCGGAACACGGGGCTCGACGACCACAGCGCCGAGCGCCAGCCGGAGCGTGGCAGCTCGACCTGCTGCCGCGACTCCATCGAGGACGGCGGCGAGCTGCGGCTGCCCGGGGTCAGCAGGTTCGCGAACTTCAAGCGCGAAGTGGGCGTCGATGGCGGTGCCGGTGAGCGCTTGTTGGTCGGCGACGGCGCGACGAGCACCATCGTTCAGCGGCTTTGCGATTCGAGTCGTCTCCTTCAAGTGCGGCGCTGTTTGTCGATCCGGATGAGCTGCTGCGGCTGCTGCTTGCGCCTCGCGGCACCTACTGTGCTTCCGAAGGAGAGCTTCGCCACGCCCCGGCGTTCCTCCCACCTCCGACGCTCGACTCGGTTCCCTCTCGCTCGCTCACTTGTTCACTATCGCCAGCTGTGTTCCGCCAGTCCGTCAAAGTCTCGAGATTGAACTCGGGAGCGAGGGGGAGATGGTGGCGGCGATCCGGAGAAGCCGCGTTCGACTTGTACTGCGATCCTCAGCTCGGAGCGAGGCTCTCGCCACACGGACACTCGCCCGACCGCCGATAGAGCTGTCGTGCAGGCCTAGCAGCAGCAAGAGCACGAGCACGAGCTGCAGCAAGCAAACAAGCAAGTGCAGCAGCAGCAAGTGCAGCAGCAAGCGCAGCAGCAAGCGAGATCTGAGCGAGAGCGCGAGTGCACTATTTTCAATTTGAAGATTGCAAGCACCGAATGTAATTTAATGTAATCCTGCGATCTATTTACGAAAGTCTGCGAACTTCGGCTGGCTCGAAAGCGAAAGCGAAAGCTCCAGCTCGTCGTCGACGTACCCGTGCACGTGCGCGTGTGTGCACGCCTCGCCCCGAGTGCGTCTGCCGCGCGAACCTCCTCGTCGACCGAGAGCTGCGAGCGCGCGTGAACCTCCCCGTCCGAC